>PVKZ01000271.1:0-203201 GCA_004027375.1 Macroglossus sobrinus | reverse complement strand
ATGTATTCCCATTATTTGAAGCCGCTAATATATTTTGATTAAAACACAGTCCCACTAATGTGTCTGTTCTATAAAGCTAGAGGATTTCTTGAAACCACCCAACTATTCTGCTTTTTATATTACTAGATTTTATGGATGTGAACCAAAGTAACATTTAGTGGGTGCTCTTTTTGTGTGTAAAGATTGTTCTCATCCTACATGAAAAAGTCAAACATTTTTTTCCTTTGAATTATTCTTTTTTAATTAGATTTATTGAGGTGAGACTGGTTAATAAAATTATATATGTTTCAAGTGTACAATTCAATAATACATCATCTGTATACTGCATTGTGAGTTTAAGGTCATAATTTATTTTAAATGGCAATCAAAATATTTACATTCACTAGTGCAATACATAATGCTAAGGATTTTGGAAGATACAAAAGAATTTAAGGCAGAACTCAACTTTTATGGATCTTTGAATGTCTGTGGGAACCAGGAGACATACCATGAAATGTAAATGAATAGATAGATAGATAGATAATAATAATAATAATGATGATGATAATGATGATGATGATAGATAGATAGATGATAGATAGATAGATAGATAGATAGATAGATAGATGATAGATAGATAGACAAACAGACTGAAAGCTATAAATGCATAAAAAAATGCAAGCTATAAAAAGTACTGTTGGATACAGAGGTAAGAAAGATGACTGCCCTGGAAGGATTAGGAAAGTTTCTTTGAAAAGGTAAAATTTGCACTGGGAAGAATTCAAAGAAGCAGAAAAGGGGGAGAGATTTCATTAAGAAGTGATTTGGGGGAGAGGTACTGGTGGTAAACTCAAAATCAAAAGTAGAGAAAACCATCAATTATAGCCTGTTTTCTAAGTTGTTGATTGATTACATACTTTGTGTCTGCATGTGTGAGCAACCGATAAGGGCTAGAGTTCCAGGAAAGTTTAGACATCAGCATCTGACTGTGTGGATGGATGTGGTGTTTGTCAATGGTTTATGATGAATATATTGAACTCTGTGGATTTTCATGGCTATTGTTTTTGGGGAAATGGCTATATAGCTCTTGTGAAGCTTTGATTAATAAGGGTGTCAAAAGGTAAATTTGCTGAAAGCTTTGATGGGCCTTTGGAAAGATAGTTCTAATACTCTCTGTGTTCTTCCATTGGACAGACAGTGGCTAAGAATATTGATAGCCTAAGGCAAAATATGCCCTCATGTTTATTTTCAAAACAATGTTTTTTCCATTTTCAATGTATCAGAGCCTTATTTCATTAAAATGAAGAACAACTCTTTTTCAACACTTTTGGAAGAAATGTTGAAGCTACATGAGAAAGTGAGACAACCTGTAGTAAAGGGTTGTATAAACTGTGAAGTATATGTGAATAATAAATATGTGTGAATGTCCTTGGAATTGTTAACACTATTATAAATGTGACCAGGAAAATCTTTGCAGGTAATTTATACCAATGAAATTCTTTCATAGAAAACCAACATCTCACAAAATTCCATACCCAAAAGGTTCAATGGGGTTTACCCCACCACGAGCAAAAGAACAAATTCGAATCTTAAAATCTACTCCTTTTCCTAGGCATTATCCCAGTTGTCCCAACAGAACTAAATGTAAACTGCTCAAACTGCAATCATGGACCCCCTTTACTGTTACTATTTAGCTGGCTAGAAATTAGGCAGAGTTCCATTTCTGATGTCTATTTAAGTGAAGGTGCATGTATAAAATGTTTATGTTCTCTTCAAAAGATACTGTTTAATCAAGTTTATTTGGGATCATCCTATAGTCTTGCTTTGGCAGAGATTTGTTAGAATATTGCTAAGATTTTTTTTTTTTCAATCAACATCTGGGACGGTAAAAAATGAAAGCTTTTCTATTCTTGTTAGGTTGCCAGATGATACTCTGATTGCTTTGTTGTGTTTTGTTTTTTCACTCTCACATCAGGCCTTAGACAAATTATAGAATGTGCTGAATGTGATGACCACTAAGCCATATGCTGCTGCATATTGAATCAGAATTTTAACAGACTTTGTATTTGCCACTGATTTACAGAATCTGGAGAGAGTTACAGATATCATTTAGGAAAATGTTCTCATCTCCCTGGCCAGAGGTCCCAAAGTCTGATAAACATGTAGTGTTTCTGTTTAGTGATAAGATAGTATTAACAGTATAACTCCAAGATTGAATTCAACAGGTGGTCATAATCCTCAGCACCTGAATTTCACAAATTATAGCCTGTCTGCAATGATAGTTTTGTCTCATGTGGCTGCAGACTAAATTACTGTTGAGATTAAATCACTATGTGCCTTCGTTGAAAGACATGCTGCAAGTCAAGCCAGTGATGAGCAATATGTGTGGAAGCTTAAAATATCACTTTCTATGGTCATATTCTCTATTTCCCCTTTCACAGACAATGTGAGCTGAAATTGTAATTCCAGTAGGACTAAGTGAAGGCTACTTGAAGGCATTTCAGTTTCTGTTAGATTCTTTCTCTTCATTTCCAACCCCTTTCCCCCAGACTTTTCCCCACAAATGCTTCACCAGTTTATTTCCATCTTAATACATGTCTGTCATCGCAGCCACTGTGTGTGTATCTTGCCATTACTTTCCTGCTTCCTGTTTCCGGAAGCCATTGATTTCCAACCCGATCAGCCAGACACAAGAAAATAAGCCAATTTTTTTTTTTTTAAATGGCTTTGGGAACCTTCTGTATTTAGAACTGCAACATAATATATAACTGAACTGAAACACACACATACTCTCAATCAAGCAACTCTCAGAGGGAAGCTCCAAGTCTCCCAGCAGAGTGGAAGGGGGCAAGGAGCACCATTCTATTTCCAGTCTGGATCTGGTCTGGGTAGATAAAGTCATTTGCCATCTGGTGGACTCTAAGAAATGAAACTGTGAGCAGATTCCCATTTCCAGTGGACAGGAGCCCTTATCACAGAAGGCCCACTTGTCACCTGGACTGCTCTTTTCTGAGATGGCTATGAAAGAACATAGATCAATGGGGTCTGAAGCTGAGCTGCTATCTCCTCTCCTCAGTAGTAACCCCCAGGAATGGATTTTACACATACCTGAAACATGCTTGTCTTTGCTTCTTTCCTTCTTTAAGCCCTCAGTTATTCAGGCAAAACAAAACTACTTTGAGGTAATGGTATGATTGCTATTAATTGGTAGGTGTCCAGTTAGAGCGATAAGACAAATCAATGCAAGAGTTGGAAAATAATTCAAAACTAGGAGAAAAAAAAAGGAACACACCATATAACTTACTTTGAAATTATGTAATAAATATTCTTCCTTTAGAAAGCATATAAATTCTTGAATACTAATTTATACCATTTATTAGATCCTATTTTATGGCATTTGAGTCATCCAATAAGTTATAAATGATTTAGATCCTAAATTAATTCAAAGTGAGCTAATTTTCAGTGCGCAGGTATTACAAAATAAACTCTGCCAATGCCAATGATGATGAAGCCTTGTTATCACAAGGCATTAACCAAAAAGAACCATGAAATAAACCATTTTTCATGGGTGATGAGCTGACAATGATATAGTTGCATTTAATGGGTGAAGTTATTAACATTGATTAAAATACTTAACCTGCCTTAATTCTATGAGAGCCAGCAGTATTTATCCAGTTTCTCACAGGAGGAATCCCAAGATACCTCTATGCCAAAACCCAGGTGGATGAGTCCAAGCTGCCTCCCTCTCGGGTTCCAGGTATTCTGGCTCCCTTGCTGATCCTTGAATACTCACTCTGCCTCAGGACCTTTGCACTTGCTATTCTCTCTCCATGGAAAGCTCTTGCCCAAGATATTTTGCATGGTTTGTTTCTTTTGGTCATTCAGTCCTCAGATCAGATGTCATCTTCTTGTGGCCTCCTGTTCAACAGTCTTTAAAGAGCCTACTCCTCAACAGTCATTCTCGACTATGTCAGCCTGTTTTATTTCCCTATAATATTTAATATCTGAAATACATTTTATTTGTCTATTGTATGCCCTCCTTCCAAGTAGAATCTAATTACGCATTGTGATAGCAAAGTATTTGTACATCTTGTTGAAAAGTTTATCTTCAGGTCCTAGATCAGTATTTGGTCATTAATGAGCACACAATAAGTATTTATTGAAGGGAAAAAGAAAGTAGGGAGTGTGGTGGGGAGCGGGGTGAAAGGAAGATGCCAACAGAGCTACCTCACCTTATGTCAAGTCCTTTCTCTAACATCAGTGCAATCCCAAGGTCCTGGTATGTATCATCTTTCCTAAATTTGATTTAGTAATAATTATATGTGAAGAAGGAGGGAGAAATTATTTAAATTATTTAAAACATAAAAATCTTTGGGAATGAAGTTTAGAAATTTACATTTTTACAGGCTTCCTTTATGATTCTTGTGCATATTAAAGTTTGAAAATCATCATTTGAAATGTTTTTAATCATCACAATGTGTAATCCTATTGCTAATTCATTTCTGGATTTTTGAAATAATCATGGCCCTTAGTAAATTTTATTGAAGGCCTAATAGTTGCAAAATTGTGTATTCTGAAAGAAGAACACTGTCACTACCCACAAAGAACCTTTGAGCTAATTAAAGAGAGAAGACAAAGAAGCAGGAAAGGTTAAGTAATAAAGCCAGTTTCAAACAATAATATGAAACCAGGAAACAACAAATTAAGGCGTTGACACAAAAAGGAAAGCAATTTCTGTGATCTTTCTCATCTATAAAATAAGTTCAATACTATCATTACTTTAGAAGTTATAAAACTTGCAAATTAAAATTTTATTATTAACTCTTTTTAATACATATGTTTTTGTATATATATTATACAGTCTATGAAATTCAATGAATAATTAGTAAACAACTTGGATATCAAAGCAACTTTAAAGTGGGTTGATTTTAAATTCAAAGAATTCAACCTCTGTATGACTTTTCTTTGACATGGCATAGCGTCTCCTAGACTCTTGAAGGGAGTCAACCCTGTCACCCTGTTTAAATGTCTCTGTAACATATGGTGACTATATTTTCCAAACCAAAGCTCATACTTGTTATATGATGAATTTGAATATAATTGTGTTGGCTACAAGACAAAATATTTGCAATGAGATCTGTCTTGGAAACATGGCATCTGTTTTAGAGGGGACTTTTTATAACCTCTAGGGTCAAGTGGCAGCACTATATAATACCTGTCCTACAAATACTGGGATAAAGGGAGATTAGAGATGAGAAAAGACTTCGAAGTATTAAAACAGATCATGAATCAACAAATCATTCTGAAAATCTCCTATATATCTATTATATATTCTTTGAGCAGTTAGGATATTAAGTATAGAAAGACATGAAATGATTATATCTTAAATAATAATAATATTATTACCCATATCTTGTGAACCTGATTCAAAAGAATAATTAGCTTGGGAGTCAGTAATTTATCATCAAATGATAAAACTTGGGAGTGGGAGCATTAATGAGATGAACTAAGATTATTTTTTATAAACTATTTTAGTCTTAAACTCTTAATCTGGGCCTGGGACAAATAAACATTTTTATTGCATGCTCTATTCAATATGATTTCTCAAATGAAAGTCACAGTCGTGTATATTTGCAGTTCTGACAGCATATCCACAGGGAAACCTTTTCTGACTTGTAGCCCAGGTTAGATCTGAGCTGTGTGTTTTGTCTTCATAGCCAAGATCCCATGATAATACTTATTCTGGTTTATTGTCTAAAACTGCCTTCTCTGCTTGACCATCAGCTCTTGGAGGCTGGGGATTTTTTTCTCATTTTTTGTCATTGTATTCTCAGCCTTTAATATAATGGGTCTTCAATAAGTATTTGTTGAAAAATTACTATATTTATATAATTTAAAATCCAGGACTTTCTGACCATCTGGAGTTCCTTAAAAGAAATAGCTACACATCATAAATAACTATTTCTCCTGCTACAGTTTGTAGTTCTGTAACTATTTCATTTCTATATTCTTTTACTTATCAAATCTCTTTAAAAATTCTAAGAATTTTAGAGCTAAAAGGAAAATTTAAAAATTATCAAAAGGAATTCACTAGTGGCCCTGTGATTTGCCCAAAGTCACAGGTTAGTGACAGAGCTGGGGCTAAAATGTGGGTCTCTGACGTGAATATCATTACTGTAAAAGAAATTCAGTGCCAGTATATTCTAAGCAACAGCTCAACGTTATTTGAACAGAATTTATTAAAATGAAAAGCCTAGGCCTACCCAGTTATTGGAAAGAAATAAATATTTAAACATCTTATTATTCTGAAATGAATATGAGAATATGCCTCCGGATAGTTGAAATGAGGTTCTACCAATCACTGACTTATCAAGGGTTACTCTAAAGGCTGCATAAAATGTACGGTACCAATGTAAATTGGGCAATTTGTAAATCAGAGTGGATTTTGCCTTTAAAAAGTAAACAAAGCCAAAAGGAATGTCCTGTTTAATTATTTGCCAAAAATGTCACAAACAGACCACGCATTTAACTGAATCGCCTTCTCCACAGCGGGGAAGACACCATCATTGGGAGACTCAGTTAACCAAGGATTTGAAACTGCCGTTCTCCAAGTAACCATTGACTCCTCCTAAATTCTGAGATGTAATACTCTGTCTGATATAGAATTACTTTAGGCAAATAAGAAACCATTTTACATATGGTAGGGAAAAATAACCTTGACAGTTGTAGCTCAGTATGAAAAGAAAACTTTATTTTATTCTATTTTCTCTTAATTGCTAGGAAGCTGTCCGTAGCGGTCCTGAGAACCTCACAGATTCTGAGGATACTCTGGCAGACTGAAATGCAGAGTTAAAACATTTTTTATAAGACAGCATGTTCTGGAAATTAATTGCACATATGGGACCTCTCCACTGACTGAACTGCATTCAGTGTTTCTAATTTTCAGATCTGTTCATGTTTCTTGCATGCCTCCAATGGCTTCTAACTAACTGCCTAGTGGATCAAGTTTAGACTCCATAAGAAGGCTCCCAAAACCCCACAGGGTCTCTCTGGTGTCCTCCGGTTCCAACCTCAGTTCCCACAGCCTATACGGCTCCACACACCCTGGGAACACAGCTTGCTGTTTCACATTTACCTGTTTTCTCCATCAAAGAATGCTCTTTCTCCTTTTATCCATCAGATAGAGAACTAATCATTAAGATCCAGCTCAAGCATCTTCTGTTTCAAGTTTTCCTACATAACAATCCCTGTGCAGAGTAGACAGCACGTTAGCCATGTATCAGTCGTTAGTCAATCACATATTGACTGAGTACCTACTATGTGTTAGACACGGGAGAAAATGAGGGAAAAACCTATCCCTACCCACAGAAAAATCACAGTGGAGGAAATACATAATACAATAACTATACCTATGAGTGCTAAAATATTCTCTGTATTTTATACATGCCTCTAATCATACAACATTGTGACTATTTGTCTGCATGCTTGTCTCCCTGACTAGATTACACTTTTTTGAGCCAGTAACATAACTTATACATCCTGGTGTCTCCAGATCCTAAAACTGTATCTTATACATGTCAAAATTCAATAAACTGTTGAAAATTGAGCAGAGTCCTGTTGTAAATCATATATAGTAGGAAAAGATTTGAAGAAGTCTAGCTAATAGACTTTCTATTCATGGAAATAATAGAAATAATAAGTAGGGGCAGAAGAACTTCACATATGTGGCATACACATCTTTAATTTCCAGTTCCCCTTTAAATATAGACCAATATTTGCTGACCTTTCCAGAGTGGTGTAGACCAGGTGATAAGGCATAAGAATGCTCATATTTGAGGACAGTGTGGTGTCACGGGAGGTAGGGGGCCATGCTCAAGCTTTCTACTTGTGGGTTTTTGCAAGTATTGCAACTTCTTGGCCTGAGCTAGTCTATAGAAGAGGCTTAAGCTAGATTCATTTATTCCTTCATTTATCAAATAACATTGTGTATCTACCATATGTTTGCCATTTTATTCAGGACCCAGGAGGCAACAGTGAATAAGTTGTGATCCCTGACTTCATAAAATGTACATCTATGAAAGAGGCAGATAAGCACACAAAATTACAGTGCAGGTTTGGATAGAAATTTTTACATGCTGCAGAGATTGGATTTTATCCTGAAAGCTCTGGGGAAGTCTTTAAAAGGTACATTAGAGGAGTGACTCCATCAGATGTGTATTTCCATGGATCACCATGGCTCTGTGTGGCACGGGTTAAAGCAGTGTTAGGTTGTAGGAGGAGGGACCAGTTAGCAGACTGTTGCTGTGATCTGAGTAAGGAACGCTGGTGGCTAGAGAATAAAGGACCTATAGTTTCTGCTTGCCCCAAGCTTCTGTGATTGCCCACCCCAATGTGTTGGCATAGACAGTCTGGAGGCAGTTCTAAACAGCAGAAGGTTAGTGGTTCAAGTCTGCCTCTCAGTAGTTAGTGAAGAGAATTTGATGATGATCCCAGATGGCACTCCAACTTTGTCTAATTTTGAACCTCATTTTGCATCTTACTACCACATACTGACTTGAGCGAAACAATGGTGTTATGGTTCAGGCTGAAGCAAGCTGTTGTGGAGACTACATAATGGATGTGAGCTACAGCAGGAATTAAACTCACCACCTGCAGCAGAGCCAATGGGGTATGGAATGAATGTGCTGGAGAGAGACTTGATTATGTAAAACAGTTCTACTGGGGGAGACTTTATTCTAGAATAACCTTGTCAAGGGAGACTTTGTTGCACAATAAATCTTACCAGGTACAAATCTGTTGGAAATATGGGGTGGGCAGTGGTTTCTTATAATTTCCCACAAGGTTATAGAGAAAACAGTTATCATTCTTTTAATTCACTTGAGTTTGTTAAGAACTTCGAAGAAAAGTAGTTTCTATTTCCCTTGAATCAAAAGGAAGTTGGCCATGAAGTATGAAGTAATCTAAAATTTGTCAAGAGAAAGTCTGGTTATTAATTCATTTGATTGGGAGCAAAAAAATATATTTCTGAATAAACTTTGTTATGATGGGGGGCCCATATTTGGAGTTACTTGGCAATGTCATGCCTACTAGGCTGCTGTCAGGGATTTCCAAGTTGTCTTCAATTACCTGAAGTGATATCTGCTTCCACTCTGTACTGCAAATTATAAAGATGGTTCATTCCACTTTTATTCTGCTTCTTTCAAGGTTTGAACAAAGTGTGGGAAGTGGTGATATTATGCTTGTATTCTAGAACATGGGAAAGAGAAAGGAGATTGTAGAAATTTGTGTGTGTCCTCCTCTACCAGTGCACCAGCCAGACTGAAGGAAGCTTTGCCTTGATGCTTTAACCGTCACTAACCCCTTGAAGAATTATGTGCATTACTAATTAACAGCTCTGTGGTTTTGGGTTCAGTCTGAAATGTGATAGGTTTTTAATCCAAAAGTTCAGAAATAAAAGTCAGAGAGAACTGCCATAGGGAGTAGGATATTCAACTGAATGCACCTGCTATAGTGAAGTATAAAGATGAAATAATTGGAAGCAAGACCAAGAATAAGGATCAGAGATATAATATCAGTTGCTCTTTTCCTTTTATCAGAGGGGCTCTCTGCATCTGGCCATATAGACATGAGTTGCTAACTGGATCCAGAAAGGCAAACAAGGGTAGCTTATCATGGGCTGTGCAGTGTCTACAAAGGGGTCACAGTTATTGACATTATTACATTTAAATATGACTTGAGGTGTTTGATAACAGAACAGAACAGAACATCAATGAGGAAGGAATCACATAGTCAAAACTAAGTTCCTCTGACTAGGACTCACAACAGTGTTTTGTTTTTGTTTTTCTGGAATGAACACCATAGTGCTCCTCTAAGATGAAGAGGCTCAGGTCATCAAGGGAGTTATGAATCTCAATGCTAACTAATCTGCGAAGTATAGGACCATTTCTTAATGGCCCCAAAGAGCATCCTGATGATGCCTACTCTTTAGAAGCTTCAAAGTATAGAAAGGGGCCAGATCTTACTTTATATATCTTCCAGTGCTTGCTACCAACCTGGGAATGCCAAAACTCAGTAGTATTTCATGCAAACTATGCCTGTAGACCCTATTTGAGATCATGGCATGTCTTCTATCTAGAAAAAGCTTTCTTTGCATTATCTCCACTACAGAATGTTGAAAAAAGAAAAGGGAGCAGTCAGCATACTAGTTCTGAAAACAAACTTAATACCCATTCAGTTGTAAATGCATAATTATACTGATCTTCTCAACATGGCAAAAAGTAAAAAAAAAAAAAAAAAAAAAAAAAGGAAATATAAACATACCACCAAGATGTAATTACTGCTGACAATTTAATCTCTTTCATTACAGAATTTTTCATAAATGTCCGATGTGTATATATGTGATATTTTAATGTGCCTCTTTCCTATTTTTTATTCATGTATGTTGGGTCTGAGTGTATTATTTTATCAAGAAGATGTAATCCATGGTATAAAGAAGAGTGTGAGTGATACTGTCACATGCTAGTGAAAGACCTATCTTATTTAATAGCTTAAAACCAAAACATATTCCAATTAGAATTGGAATAATTAGGAAATATGTGCTGATAACTATACTGAATTCTCTCCCCTTTTTAATTATGAAGATGTGTACATCCCTCCAATAGTTTAAAAACACATTTTTTTTAAAGCAAGGTCGGGTCTGGTTAATACTTGGATGGGAGACCACCTATGAATACCAGGTGCTGTAGGCATTTAAAAAAAAAAACCACCTTTTTTTTTCCTGTTGTTTACAACCTTCCAGCACTTTTTAATTGTGGCAATGCTTCTATCCCTACCTTGCCTTTCTTGCCTGTTTGCTCAGCTACAGAATGTGTTTCAGAATTTATTAGTTCTTAAAATCATTCCTAATAGTCTCTTAACCCTTCTTGTCACTTTTCTCTAAATTTCCTCCAATTTATTAGTAGGTATTTTGGGAGCATAGCCCATGGCACACTCTTCATAGTCCATCTTCATAGTTACTGGGTGGTTCCTTTCCAAATATGTTTCACGTTTGTCTTTATTTTCTAGGCTTCCACTCCATGATTTAATTTCCTTTCCATGGATAGTACAGATCTAATCCCTCATCCATATACAGTACTGGTTTACTTTGATATAAAGGTCCTAAAAAGAAATTTTACAGCACAAATAATTATCATCTTAATTAGCAATTTTTTCTGCATTTCTTGTTCACCTTCCAGTTTTATAAAACATTTTAATTCATTAATCTTATTTGAACCTACAACTTATAAATTTTGTGACTGTTCTCAATTTTTGTTTGTTTTTCTTTCACTGCTCAGTGATGTTTCTGAGCTACTCTTTATTTTTTACGTTTTTTAAATGTATGCTAGCTGTTATTTCTTGATTTTGGCATAATCTCAGCATTCCCATTATTCTTCCAGTTCATGGGTAGGATAATTCTGTCATTAGAGACATCAGGGCCTGCCTCTCCCATGATGGCCAACTTGGCAGAGTATATATTTTACACATCTTGATTGGTGGCTTACAAGTAAAGGAATGAGTCTGAGAACACGAGATCTTTGCCAACAAGCTCTTTATCAAATCAGTCCTTTGTTTTGCTGCTTGAGCTCTTTCCTTTATCCTCCAGGTTGAAGCACCACCAGATCTTCCTCATTTATTGTTTAAAATGTTTTTGTTGAGATGACACATACATAACATAAAATTTGACAGTTTAACAATTTTAAAGTGTACAATTCTGTGCATTAAAAATATTTAGTGTTGTCAACTATCGCCACTATCTATATCCAAGATTTATCATAACCCCAATCTCCCCTCCCTCCAGCCCTGGTAATCTGTTACACCTTCTGTGTCTGAATTTGCATATTCTAGATATTTCATATAAGTAGAGTCATCCAATATTTGTAGTTTTATGTCATTATTTCATAATGTTTCCAAGATTTATCCATGTTTTGGCATGTATCAGAAGTTTGTTCCTTTTTATGGCTAAATAATATTCCATTGTATGAATATACCATTATATGGATTTTGCTTATCCATTCATCTTACAGACACTTGTGCTTCCACTTTTGGCCTCTGGGAATCATGCTGCGATAAACATTGGCATTTTCATTCTTTTTTTGAAGTACCTCCCTCCTTTTTCTCTCTTTTCACATCCCCATGGTAGCACATGAGTGCTACCTCACCTCACATCTGTGAATGCCACCCTACCCCTAGCTATTCCCCCCACCATGCAAAAAATAAATAAATAAAAATTTACAAAGCAGGGGAGAGAAGCCATTAATTGCACTAATTATATTTCTTTGCAGAAAAACAATGTAAACATTTTGAAAAATGGGATCGGGGAAATGTTTTCATAATTCTACCACTTTGATATAAGTTATGATATAATTATGATTTATTTCTGCCAAAGTTTTGCATGGCATTCTTTACTTTTTTTGTTTAACCTAAATGCTAGCATATTAGGTTCTTTAAAAAAGTGATATGGAAAAAAGGTGATATGATTTTAAATGTTTTGTTTTCATTTTGCTGGTATTAAAATAGCTACTAACATTTCCCTTGGTTAGTGCTTGCCTTTTATATGTTTTTTTTTTATTCTATATGCTTTAGTCTTTCCGAGTCCTTAAGTTTTATGTGTGTCTAGAACTGCCCCTAATATTTGCTGGGCCTGAGGCAAAAATATAAATGAAGGCTCACATGTATCCTAATTGGTTGAACCAATAATTATGTCTTCATTTAGGAAAGATTTTCAAGTTTCAAAGATTTCATCTAATCTATTACGATTATGGATTCGATCAGAATAATTCTCTCGGTCATTTTATTATTAATCGATAATTAAATATTCATTAAATTAAAAAGTGTAATATTATGCTTAAGAACTTCCTGTGGGTAATGCTTGACAAAAATCTACCCACTCGAATTATCTCCATTTAAAAAAAAAGTAAGCAGTCAATGTCTTTGAAAATTTTCTTTTTCTTTTTCAGCTTCCCCTCCCTCTTGAGGTTCCTTTTCCTATGTTCTAATTTATCACAGTCTCAAATTCTTTTCATTCTACTTCCCTCTCTTCAGACTCTGAAACAGTGACAAGCTCTACCCTAGCAGTAGCACGACCCACAAATCTTCATGGCATTTGAACACATTGTCCTTTTGTTTAAAGGATAAGGGGCAAGAAATGTGGAGAAGCACTTTTTTCTGGGGCCTGAATGGTGTTAGACTGGATGGATGTCAATGATAAGACTGATAATGTTGCGACAAATGACAGAGGTGCCCTTATAGTCTTCAACACAACTTTTGTATTATTGGTGATATTAAACAGTGCTTCTCAAACGTTAACGTGCATATGAATCACCTAAGGATCTAAATAAAATGCAGATCTTGATTCTTGAGATCTGAGCTGGGGTCTGAGTATTTGAATTTCTAATGAGCATTTCTAATAAGATGCTGCTGCTCTTGGTCCACGTACTACATTTTGAGTGGCAAGACTCTAAACCATAAGGCCCAGATCGGGGACTCTCTCATCAAATATTATGGTTAATACAGTGTATGTCCCATATGAATAGCATATAACTGAAATTTATTTTTAATCTAAATTTGCAATTATTGTCTTTTAAAAGTTAAGTTTAGTTCATTTACACTTATTGTGATTTTTACTATATATCAAAGGGTGTTTTTTCTCATTTAAACATTGGCTTTGCATTTGTCTCTTATTGCATGCTTTTTTAATTCATTCTCCTTTATTTTCTTCTTTTGGAGTTTTGTGAGTTTTACTTTTTGGTTTTTGGTGTTTTGTCACTCATTTCATTATTAACCTATAATAATTTGAAAATTATACACTTGATTTCTATTCTTTTAAAATCATTCTTGAATTTTTAACATGCTTACTTATCAAAGGTTGAAGTTGATTAATATCTGTATCCTCCTTCAGATAATTCAAAAACCTTAGAACACTTTCACTCCAGTCAGCCCCAACACAAACCTTACATGTTAATCTATTGACGTATTTTAGTTCTTTTTCAAAGACTAACAAATTGGATATTAGCATTGTTATTCTTGTTTCAGATAATCATTGTTTATATAAATTTACACGCATATTACCAATTCTTTTGCTCACATTCCTTCTTATAATTAGATTTCCTTTATCATTCTTCCTGGAGTAAAATTTTTAGTTCTGTTGATGAAGTTTTGTCAATGGTAAACATAGTTAACATTTACCAGAAAATATCTTTATTTTGTCTACATTCTTGAAAGAGAATACCATTCAAGATCACCAATTGTTTTCTCACTATTTTAAAGACCTACTCCCTATGTTTTCTCCATCTCATTGTTGCTATTAAGCTGTTTTGGAATAAGGTAAATTGTCATTGCTTTTTAAGCAATTTAAACCATTCTCTCTTTAAATATATGTCTCTCCTTTATTCTATCTCTTTATCATGTTTTATTTATTTATCTAACTCTGCCACATGCTGGGTAGTTCTTCTGATTTTTCAGTTTGCTAATTCTCTATTCAGCTGTGTCTATTATTTAACTTATCAACTAATTTTTTTTCCCCCAAGCCATTTTTAGATGTCTCCCTTAATTGTCCTGGTTTTTTATTATAGTGTCTTCTTCCTTACATACATTTTATTTCTATATCTGATAACTCCAGTTCTTAAATCGTTGCAGTTCTAAGTATTTTGGGTCTTGTTCTGATTTATTCAAGGAAATGTATTTATTTCTGTGTATTGTCTGTGTTTATGTAGGTAGTGTGTGTTTATCATGATTCTAAGTTCATCTTGCAAAAACACTTAGTGACCTCTTTTGAAATGCACTCCTCCAAAGAATGCTTGCATTTGTTTCTGCCAAACATCTGGGAGCCCTACCATCTAAGAACTACCATTCTAAAATAAGCCTGAGCTTCTGTACATATGTCGATAGTGTGAATGTAAACTGCGAATCTACATGATTTTAATGAATTCTCAAGGAAGATTTTTTTACTCTCTTCACCCACAGCCAAGGAGAAAATAGACAAGTCTTCTCATACTTTCCTTGTGCTACATGGATTTTATTTTTCTAGTTCATTCTTTCCTTGAAAGTGATTGACCTTTCAAGATCCCCCTTACTTGCTCAGGCTCAATGCTGTGCTTCCTAACTCTCCACATTATTTGAAATCCAAGGCCGTAGGTGAAAGGATCAGCAGTTATCTTTAAAGCTGCAGCTGTCTATAGTGTCTGCTCAATATGTTGGATTTGTTCTCTGGCTTTATTTTCAACCTCTGCGTATTTTATATACTTTATTGTTAATTGACCTCTTAAAATTTTTTTAACATTTTATCTAATTTTTAAAAAAATTTTATCTGAAGTACTTGTATCAGTGGCAAATTTTAAGATATTTTAAATTTGTGTATGGCTTTATAGTTATTTTAGAAACACAGAAAAAAAACAGAATAAAATAAAAATCTCCAGGAATTTTATTAACTAGAGATAGCATAACCATTGTAGAATTTTCTAAATGTTTTCTTAAGATTTTTTTCTATGTAAATAATTATTTTTACATAGGTGAGATCACACCATGGTTTTAAACATAATTAAAAGATATTGAAAAGTGGGAAAGTAAATTATATAGAGAGGTTGGCAACAAATAATATCAATTCTCTCCAAATAAAAATCTCAATTCTTATGTTATCCAGTGATTTAAAAATAAAATAATATAGCATGCATATTTTAACAATAAAACACTTCCTTATTCAGACTTCTATTTGTGGAAAACAAAAACAATTTTTGTTTTTCCAACCATATTTTTTAAACTGCCATTTTTAGCAAGTGTTGGAATAGAACAGCATCTGTAATTTAAATGATCGTCAAACATGGTGAGAGACATCATATAAAAAGAATAAAGTTTAAAATAATAATAAAAGATCTAGTCCTGTGAATGGAATGAAAATCTAAAGTGGAACAACTGAGAAAAAAACTTAAGGACAACCTTACCCCCAAACCAAAGCACCCACAAGAAAATGTACTCCGTAATTTAATTTCTAACTTTGGATTTAAATTATATAAGAGAATCCATCAATTCCACTTCTAAGTATTTATCTGAAGAAAACAAAAACACAAATTAGAAAAGATATGCACCCTTATGATCATTGCAACATTCCTAGCAATAGCCAAGCTATGGAAGCAACCTAGATGTCTATCAATAGATGAAAGAATAAAAAAGATGTGATCTATACACACACACACACACACACACACACACACACACAACACACACACACACATACACACACGCGCGTGCGCGTATATAATCTAGCCATAAAAAATAATGCAACCTTACCATTAGCAACAACGTGGATGGCCCTAGAAGGTATGCTAAATGAAATAAGTGAGACAGAAAGACAAATATGTGGAATCTAAAATAAATAAACAAACAAACAAACAAAACAAATAGACTCATAGAGAACAAGCTGGTACTTGCAAAGGGGAGGAAGTGGGGAAGGATGAAGTTGTAGAAGAATTAATCAGTCAATCAGTCAGATAAGGAAGACTCCTCTATTGCTTTTGCTCCAACTCTCCTCTTATTGTGTTAATTTTTCTTTATCTCATTTGGCTGAAATACACATATAAACCACTTTTTCAATAGGAATAGATTGGTGATGGACTTTCTGATTCCTTGCCTACCTGATATTCTTAGATGCTTTTAGTTTCACTGTCAAAAAATTCTTCCGTGACAAAGTTTTTATTTCTGAACTCTCAGCTCGGTGCATTGGGATATGCAACAGAACTCTAATTTGGCACTTCCAATATATTTAGAAAAATCAGAACTAAAGCAAATGTTTAATAAATGTTTTTGACCTGATTAGATTTTTATAACAAACATATAATTCATCCTTTTAAAGTATATAATTCATTGTATTTTAGCACATTCACAGAGTTGTGCCATTATCACCACAATCTAATTTGAATACATTTTCATCACTCCTAAAAGGAACCCCTTACTGATTAGCAGTTACTCTTCATTCTCCTCTCCCCCCAGTCCCTAGAAACCACTGATCTACTTTCTATTTGTATGGACTACCTATTCTGGACACTTTATATAAATGAAATTATTCAATTTTTAATCTTTTATGACTGATTTCTTTCACTTAGCACAATTTTTAAGCTTCATTCATGCATCAAAACTTCTTTGTTGTTTAATAATATTCCCTTGTATAGATATATCAAACTTTTTTATCCATTTTTCAGTTTATTGAATTTGTGGTTTTCCAATCTGGGGCTATTAAAAATAACAGATAATGAACTTTTGAGTACAAGTTTGTGTGTGAACATGCTGTTTTAAACTTTTCTGAGTATATATCTAAGAGTAGAATTGGGTCATATGATATGCTAGAGTTTAACCTTTTGAGGAGCTGCTAAATGATTTTTCAGAGGCTGCACCATTTTACAGTCCCACATCTTTGCTAACACGTTATCATCTTTCTTTTTTTGTTCTAGCCATCCTAACGGGTGCAAAGTAGTGGCGGGGGTTTTTTTTTGCATTAACCAATGAGACATGGTTTTTTAATTTTGATGGTGCTAACTTGTCTATTACTTTTTCCCCATCATTTGTGTTTTTGGTATTGTATTTAAGAAACCATTGCCAATGGAGATTTTTGTTCATGAAGATTTGTTCCTATGCTTTCTTCTATAAGTTTTCTAGTTTTAGCTCTTATATTTAGGTTTGTGGTCCAGATTAAATTAATTGTGTATATGATGTAATTCAGAGGTCCAACATCATCTCTCACATGTGTATGTCCAGTTGTCCCAGCACCATTTGTTGAAAAGATTATTTTTCCCCTGTTCAATTGCCTTGATACCCTTGTCAACAATAAATTGACCATAAATACAAAGGTTTAGTTGTAGACTCTCAAGTTTATTTAATCAATAATCTTATATATACTAGCTACCTCAGGCACCACATGTTCTTATGTGCTTAAGACAGGCATGAACAATGATTATAAACTGCATGGAAAAGAACTTTGATCTTTTATTTCCAAAGGTCCTGTGAAGATACTAGTGCAGCTGAGAATTTGTTTGGCTTATATAAACTAAGAATAGTTCTCCTATGTACACTATTGAGTAGTTAAAAAGTTGTAAAATTTCACAGGTCTCTCATAGCTCACACTTGTAGGAAGCTTGATTTCACAACTCTTACATGACAGTCTCGAATAAAATTACTCCCATGAGAGTGTTACTATGGACAGAGAAAAAGACTGTGGCTCTTTTATTGCTGCTATTTAGGTCTTCTTTGTTTCTTGCTGTTGTTTCAAAAGACTGCATTTTGAAATAAGCAGCAAAACCATAAGATAGATCTTAAGGAGAGAGCCGTGTTTAGGAATCTTGTTTTCTTTAGTCACGGTGATTTTCCATTTACCCTGGAAGGCAGTCACCGTTACTTGTAAGTAGTGAAGATAGATGTGGTTTATGATGCTCATCTTTATAAACAGAGCAAAAGCGGTATCTCAACTTTCCCTTCAATTCTAGAAATATCTGAATGTATTTTTAATATTTCACTCAAATTAATCTCACTCCTGAATAAAACGTTGAATATCTGAGGTGGAAAAACAGAAGGTCCTTAAGCGACAGCACACAATTACATATTTTTTTAAAGTAGAAAAAATATGAACTTTCCTATATCTGGAGCCCTTTAAACAATAAACAAATGAACCAACATAAATACACATGGTAACCAGAACTGACATAATTTAACCTCTCATTTTAAGCTTTTGCACTTAAATTTGTCCATTTGTGCAAAGAAAGAGAGGATTAAATATACAAATAGTGGATGACTAGCTGCTTCATAGGCTGTTCCTCAGAATGAATCAACACGTGTTCATCATCTGCCATAACTTGTTTATTCTTACCAATAGTATCATTTGCTGGAATGTCCATATTCCTTGCTATATGTGCAAGTATATGAGGTTATTACTAGAGACCAGAAGTTTGTTCTAAATGTCATTCATGTATTCACTTTTTAATTCATACCTGTAGTCTTGGCAAGCACAGAGAATAACACAATTGAAAAAATGTAGATCCTACCCTTCAGTGCTGTGTGTGCTTTAAAAATCCAGCACTCAGAAAATAGCTTATCATAGAGTATTTAGGAAAGGAGGGAGGATGGGAGGGATGGACAGACACAGATAGATGCTCTGACTTAGATTCCATCTTTCATACCAGAGAAAGATGAAGTCACAATATGACATATTGAGAGAGGAAGTGATTAAAGGCAAGGAGAGATGAGCTGAAGAAAGGCAGATGCACCAGAAAAGGAAAAATATAGATAATGCTTAAGGGCATCATCCTTGGAGACTAAAGAAACCAGATTTCAATCTTAGATCTGCCATTTATTGTCTGTGATTTAGAACTATTCACTTAATTATTTATGAGCCTCAGTTCCCTCTATATTATGTAAAGAGTAACAGTATCGATCTCATTCAATTATTGGGAGGGTTTAATAATATAACAATAATAATAATAATAAATATAATAATAATAATAAGTATAATAATAATAACAAGATAATACATGTTACTCCTTTAGTACAATGCCCAGCACAGTGGAAGCACTCAGGAATTATCAGCCATTAATAGAAGATGCTAGTTATAGTCAAGTTTTCTTTAACCCTAAAATGCTGTTATGGAACACATATGTAAGCATTTTCAAATCAGTCATGGATGGTAGGCTTTTAGATTGTTTTTCTTACTTTTAAAATAGGTTCAAGACAATGCTGACATGGAAAGCTTTTTGCACCACTTGTGTTTCTAAAATCTGTCAAATGCCCCAAGTTTTCCTCTTGACCTTTCTGGAAGCTAAAACAAAAACTGAATCATCATAAAACTTTTTGAGGTTTGCTTTGAATCTACTTTGGAGCAACATGAATGAGGTCTCCTAGAAACTGACGTTTTGTCAACCTGAATGAGCCCATCCCAGGGCACAGAGTGTATACCCTCCACTTAGCCACCACCCCTGTGACAGCAGTGTTTAGGAACCAAAGGAGTTACATGTGGGTTATGACAAAATCAGACACGTGTAGGTAATGAAATCAGGTGACATGGAAGTTTGGAGCACACAAGAGGCAGGGAAGGGGACTTTAGGCAAGGGAACTTTGTATCCAGCTATGCCCGATGTGCTTTTCCTATGGACTTTATATGCACCCCATTTTCACTTGTCATTCAGTGATTGGAGCCACATGCAAAAGGAAAAAACTTTTACCTTTCACAATGTTATTTCTGAGCAATGTGATTCATGAGTGAAGATGATGATGTTTCAATAGTCAATCCAAACTCCCTAAAATGTTGAAACTTATCAACAGATTCAGTAAAGTTGTGGGATAAAATAATCAACATACATAATAATAAACACATCAGTTGTGTTTCTGTATACTAACAAAGAAATATCTAAAAAAGAAATAAAAAAAAACAATTGTATCACAGTGGCCTCAAAAACAATAAAATACTTAAGAATAAATTTAACCAAGGAAATAAAAGTTGTATACAGTGAAAACTAACTATAAGACTTTGATTAAAGATATTGAAGAAAATACACACAAATGGAAAGACATTCTGTATTCATGGATCAGAAGAATTAATATTGTTAAAATGTCCATATTACCCAAAGCCATCTAAAGATTCAGTGCAATTCCTATCAAAATTTCAGTGGTATTTTTCACAAAAACAGAATGATCCTAAATTTCACATGAAACCACAATAGCCAAAACAATCTGGAGAAAACAAAACTAGAAGCATCACATTTTTTGCTATACTACCGAGATGTAATTATCAAAAAAATATAGACACATAGACCAATAGAAAGAACAGATCAAAGAATCCAGACATAAACCCCCCACATATACAGTCAATTCATATTTGACAAGGGGCCAAAATATTCATTAGGGAAGTGATAGTTTCTTCAATAAATGTGCTGGGAAAACTGGATAGCCACATGCAGAAAAATAAAAATTTTCCCCTTTTTTACATCATTCAAAAAATTAATTCAAAATTTATTAAAAACTTAAGTATAATGCCATAACATTTCTTTTTTAAAAAATGTAGAGAAGTATCTCCCTGACATTGGTCTTGGCAAAAAAATTTTGGATATGACACCAAAAACAGAAGGAACAAAATCAAAAATCAACAAGTGGGACTACATCAAACTTAAAAGCTGCACAACAACAAAAACTAAAATGAAAAGAGAGTGAATGGAATGAGAAAATATTCTCAAGCCATATATCTGATAAATAGTTAATACCCAAAAATATATAAAGAACTTTTACAACTTAATAACAAAAAAAATCTAATTAGAAAATAGGCAGAGAACCTGTTTAGACATTTTTCCAAGGAAGACATAGAAATGGCCAACAGATACATGAAAAGATGCTCAACATCACTAATTATCAGAGAAATTCAAATCAAAACCACAATGGTATATCACCTCACACCTATTAGAGCGTTATTATAAAAAAAACAATAAATCATAAATGTTAGCAAGGATGTGGAGAAAAGAGAATCCTGTACACCTTTGGTAGGAATCTAAATTGGTTCAGTCACTATGGTAAACATAAAGATTTCTCAAAATTTTAAAAGTAGAATTAACATATGATCCAGCAATCCCACTTCAGAGTATATATCCAATAGAAATGACAATAGGACATCAAAAAGATATCTGCATTCCCATGTTCACTGAAGCATTATTCACAACAACCAAGATATGAAAAAACCTAAGTGTCTATCAGTGGAAGAATGAATGAATAAAAAATAGAGAGAGAGAGAGACTATATATATATATATATATATATATATATATATATATATATATATATAATTTCAGCCTTGAGAGAGAAGGAAATCCTGCCATTTATAACAACATGGATGAAATCAGACAAAGAAATACTGTATGATATCACTTACATGTGGAATATTTAAAAGCTGAACTCATAGAAACAGAGTAGAATGGTAGTTACTAGGCGCTGGGAGTAGAAATTAGGAGATGTTGGTTAAATGGCACAAACTTGTAGTTAGAAGAAGTTCTGGAGATCTAATGCACTGCATTATGATTATAGTCAAAACTTTTGTATTATATAACTTCAAAATTGCTAAGAGACTGTATCTTAAATGTTGTCACCACAAAAAAAGAAATGACTATATGATGTGTTAGAGGTGATAGCTAATGTTACAGTGGTAATCGTATTGCAATATATAAATTATCAAATCAACATGCTGTACACTTTAAACTTACATAGTGTTATATGTCAATTATATCTCATTTTTAAAAAACTTTAGTCATCTAAAATATTAAAGTGAATAAATAATAAAACAAAATGCTACTTTACAGATGATAGATGTGTGATAAAAGTGGGTTGGAATAGGATAAGTGTTGAAATTTGTTTGAGATGTGAAATTATGTGATTATGATTAGACGTTTGCCCACAATCTTAAGTTATAGCCAGCATCTTATATTTATTCCTCACTACAATTTGAAAGATTGCGTAGGCCACAATATAGTGAAAATATTAATTTCTCAAAGAAATATGTGATGTTAGCCCAAAATTAGAATATACTTTTGCAAAAGAAAATGTTTATGAAAATCTGCCGTAAGGAGGAGCCAATTATTTGTGTTTTTTTCTAGGATTTTAATAAATTCCTTTAATACCTGATTGAAGCAGTTGAACACGCTAACAATGAACAAAAAAAATAATAAAGTGGTCAGTCTAATATCAAAAGTGAACAAACTGATAAAATTATCACTTTAAATACTTTACGCTTACACTTTGCAAGTAGGAATTATTTTTCTTAAATATATGTTTCTTATTTCTTCTTTGACTTAAAAAGTTACATTTAGATACATTTATTGCTAATGAATACTTTCCTTACTTTAATAACACTGGTGTGTTGAGAATTATATGAATATATAATTAATTCAGATAATGAATTGTAACAGACATATGGATTAGTATTTGCTCAGAACATTGGAATTTTAGAAAATAACATGATGTTGGCAGCTGGCACATTAGATGTCAAATAAATGTTTTATATTGTTTCTCCATAGTCTTAAATGAGAAAGTGTTTTGCTTCAGAACATAAAGGTTGAGGAAATGGAATGGTTGCAATAAGTGTTCATTTTATATTAATTTCAAGATCCTCTTTTAAGGAAAATAAATAGTTGGTATATTTATACACATCAAGAACAGGGCCACAAAATACTTCAAAGACATAAAGAATTGTATGTCATGTGATACACCTTACTTCGTTAGCCCTCAATGTCCTTGTGGTAGAATAAATGATCCTACTGTATACCACAACATACTGGTCATCCTTCTAGGACAGGGGTACCCAGTCCCCATCCGTGGACTAGTACTGGTCCCTGGCCTATTAGGAACCAGAACACACAGCACGAGGTGAACGAGTGAAGCTTTATCTGTATCTGCAGCTGCTCCCCAGCACTTGCATCGCGCCACCTCAGCTCCACCTCAGATCATCAGGCATTAGATTCTCATAGGAGCACTGGTCCCTGGTGCCAAAAAGGTTAGGAATCGCTGTTCTAGAATTTCCCCAATTAGGGTTGAAAGGAGCCTAGTTGCTCCTGCTAGTATCTACCTATGTCCTCCCTCAGCACCTGTCACGTAGGGGCAACACTGAGATTGCCTTTACTTCTTTTTATAGTATGGCAGTGTTCTTCATTGTGAGTGCAGTTAAAAACCTAGGTTTTTATGTGGAAGAATTCAGGCCAGGCTGCAATGATATATGTTCTTACAGTCGACTATAGTATCATTTTAGCTCTTTTATTACAAGTCATCAAACACTGTATCTGGGAACCATGAGGATGAATTATGGCACATTCAGAAACTGCTGAGAAATAACAAGAAACAAGAGAACAGGACACTTTGGGAATATAAGACCTATTGAATGAGAAATGTTCTGTGTTGGCTATAAATGGATTCGCTACTTGCAGAGAAACTCCATTGCATTGGTCTTCTGAACTAGCTGACATTTTCCTGATCTTTTGCCTAGTGTAGCAAATAAAATCATATTTATTCCTTTAGAAAGTTTCCATAGTATCTTTATCAATTTAAATTTTGCTTTTTCACTTTATTATATGGTCAATTTTTAATTTCTCTTCAGTATGTTCATGAGGTCACCATGTAAAATGTAATAATCTATTTCTAATTGCAAAATGTTATGCATGATTTTTTTTTTTCTCTAGCCAAATTGTTCAGTAAATAGAGATATCAGAATATCCCTTCTCCCCTGAATTCTTTTGCAGAGTATCTCTTAGGGTCAGAGAATGTTATCTTCCCATATCCAAAAAATTGTTAGAAGATGATTAACTGAGATTAACATTGAGATTAACTGGTTCCGTTTTTGTTGTCTTTGTGTTTCTTTCTTTCTTTTTTTTTTTCTTTAAAGGATACATGCTCTTGTATAAAGGAAGTTTTAAAGGATACACTAAAAACTGTTGCAGTAAACAAGTTCAGCAAGGTTGCAGGTTATAAGATCGATATACAAAAATCAATTGTTATTTCTATACAACTGCAATGAATGTTCCAAAAATGAAATGAAGGAAATAATGCATTTGCAATTACTTCAAAAAGAATAAAATATTTAGAAATAAATTTAACAAAAGACACCAAAACTTAAACCCTGAACATTACAAAACATTGTTGAAAGAAATTTTAAATAAATAGAAAAAATATCCCAAGCTTATGGATCAGATGACTTAATATTGTTAAATTGACAGTACTTCCCAAATTGATCTTCAGATTTTAATGCAATCCCTATTGTAATCCCACCTGGCTTCTTTGTATAAATAAAAAACTTGATCCTAAAACTCGTATGGGGTTGCAAGGGACTCAGAGTAACCAAAAACAATCTTGAAGAAGAAAAAGTTGAAAACTTTCAAATTTTAAAACTTTCCTCTTTCAAAACTTACTGTAAAGTGAGAGTAATCAAGATAGTGTGTCACTCTCATAGGGACAGGCTTATACATCAATGGAATAGAGTCTATGGTCAATTTATTTTAACAAGGGTGCCAAGACAATTCAATGGAGAAAAAACAATATTTTAACAAATAATGCTAGTATGACTGGATAATTGCATGTAAAAAAATGAAATCGGACCCTTACACCTATTAAAAATTAGCTCAAATGAATCGAAAGCCTAAATGTATGTAAATGTAAATCTATGAAACTCTTAGAAGAAAACTTAGGAGTAAATCTGTATGACCTTGGATTTAGCAGTAGATTCGTAGGTATAAAACCAAAAGTATGAACAATAGGAAGAAAAATAAGTTAGTCTTCATCAAAATTAAAATGTTCTATGCTTCAAAGGATACTATCAAGAAAGTGAAAAGATATCCCACAGAATGGGAAAAATATTTACAACTCATATATGTTAAGAAACTTGTAGCCAGAATATATAAAGAATTTTTACAACTCAAAAATAAAAAGGCAACCCAATTTTTAAATGGGCAAAGGATCTGACTAGAGATATCTCCAGAGGAGATATACAAATGGACAATAAGCACATGAATCTTAAATCTTTGAACAATTCCCAACATCATTAATCAGAAAAATGTAAATCAAATCCAAATTGAGGTACCTCCTGAGAATATCTCAGACCCACTAGGATGGTTACATTAAAAAAGACAGATGATAATAAGTGTTAGCAAAGATGTTAAGGAATTGGAACTTTTATACACTGCTAGAAAGAATGCCAAATTGTGTGGGAAAACTCAAATGGTTATACACAGAACTACTATATGTTCCAGCAATTCCACTCCTAGGTATATACCAATATAAGGGAAAACATTTAGTTACAAAAAACTCATACACAAATGTTTAGCAGTATTATTCATAACAGCCAAAAGGAAGAAACAATGAATATGTCTATCTACCTATGACTGACAAACAATAGGTGACATATCCACACGAATGAATGTTTTTCAGTCATAAAAAGGATGAACTATGAAACCATGATACCACTATGCTAAGTTAAATAAACTAGTCACAGCAGACTACATATTATATAATTCCATTTCTATGAAATATCCAGAATAGGCAGATTCATAGAAACAGAAAGTAGATCAGTTATTTCTTAGGGCTAGGGTCGGGGTGGGGAGTTGGTAGATAGGGGGGTGATAGATAAAGGGCATGGGATTTCTTTTTGAGGTGATAAAATGTTCTAAAAATTGATCATGGTGATAGTTTCATATATTGTATGAGATATGAATTATATCTCAATAAAGCTCTTATAAATATGAAACAGGAATGTGACACTCTGATTGGCCTAGGCTCAGGCCACATGCACCTTGTCTGTTCCACAGGAAGAGTCCCGTTCAAATACATGAGTTGTAAATAGGCAGAGGGTAGTTTTCCTGGAAGAATGATGAATAAATGCCAATTGTTAAAAAAAGCAAAAGTGCTACAAATGTCCTTGAGGTCATTAAGAAATCTGGTCTTTACAAAGTGAGAGTTATATTAATAAGTCTTGATTGGAAGAGGAAAGGTGAGCAATTTGAATTCACAGCTATTGGGTGTACAAAGATGTTTGTAGAAATGTATCTGTAATAAGATCAAAATTCATCAGAATTTGTCCAAATTAATTGTAGTATATTCCAAATGAAATATCATATGGCAGCAAGAATAAACTACAAAAGCACATGATACTAGTGAATCTCACAAACCTAACGTTTAATGAAAAGAGCCATTTGTGAAAATGCAACCTATATGATTCTATTTAAATAAAATTCTAAAATAGACTAAATGAATCTATGTTTTAAGACGACAGATTAGTGTTTATCTTTGGCAGGAGCGGGGAGTCTGTGAATGAAAGCAGAGGAAGGGCTTCTGGGATGCTGAAAATGTTCTGTTTCTTGATCTGGTTGCTGGTTACATGGGTGTGAAAATTCACTGAGCAGTACACTTGTTTATGCATCTTTGTTTGGTTACCTCTCCTGCAAGGACAGAGATTTCCCCCAAGGCTGGAGTGGAGGGATCATGATTCAGATGAATCTGTTATAGGGCATTTCCTGAGTGAAGAAAGAATAGATCCCTCCCAGCTTTGTCATTTCTTTTTATTTTCTTGGAACCAAATAGTCCAGTAGTTTTTCCCAGTGTCAGGTTAGCAGTGGTAGTGGTCACCCCCTGCCACATTGGCCAGGCTGCTCTGATATCCTTCCTACCAGATTTAAACAAAGATCAAAGACATAAATGGGAGCACAGATGGAGCAGGGAACAGTATATTTCTCTATGGTGTGCTAATATATAAATTATAAAGCACGCTCATTCTTTCATTAAGAAGTGTATTTGTTAACTTTTCTTCAAACTATGATTGGGAGAAGGGATCTTAAATCTTTGAGGCGTGTGCTTCGGTAACAAATAAAAATACGTCTTCCATTTGTAAAGACAAAACTTCCATGTTGAAAAGTTATTTCATAGAATAAAACCTTTACTTCTTGTTACTTTTTTGCAGAGTGGGATTTGTGTAGGGATTATCAAGAAAATCTTCCCCATAAATGTACTAGGGCATGTTTCAGTTTGTTTGCTATATTCAGGAGGTGAGTGATACATTCATCTCTTTCATTTACTGTAATCTTCCCTTAGAGCAGACTGATTTTTACCTGGTGTTAAGATCAAGAAAAGCACCTTTTGTAGTGTAACAGGACTACTTTATTCTTATAAGCATACTAAAAGTTATGACCTAACAGTTGTAAGGAATCAAAATGCTCTTGTCTTAAATGTATTCATCATTTTGAGGGAGGAACAGCCATAAGTCTTTCCTTTCTCTTTTTCTTAACCAGATAGCAGCAAATGATATTCAAGCTATTATCTCATAACAAAAAAATTCCAAATGAATGTAAAAAGAAAAAAATGCCTGCCAAAATTCCTCTCTGCTGGGCTGTACTATAACCAAGTAAAAAGCCCTTTTGAAATGGAGAGTGTGACAAGAAGGGTGACACACTCCCTAACCAAAGTGAGCTTTCCAAGAGCTTCTAGAGCAAACCACTCTCATTAATTAAGGTTTCACACACTGGTTTTTGTGGGTAGCACTTCTCAGGAAAATGTGGGAAATAAAGTGGCAGATACGGGGATGATAGATTGTGCAAAAAGTGAGGCAAGATCTTAAATTGAGAAAGGCAGTTCAAATATTATCTGAACTTTTGAACTTCCTGATCAGACAATTATTCTTGAAAGTCTGTACATCATGGGAAAGAGAATTAATGCCACTTAAAGTGTTGAATTTTAGAGGAATACTGTCATTAAATATAGTACTTCTCCTGTTAGTTTTTGATTGTTGAGTACAGGCATGTCAAGAATTTTATGAAGGTACTCCTGATTGATTAGATGGAGTATAAACAGAAAGTTTTCTTAAGTAGTAAGGCATATGCATTTAGAACTTAAATTTGTCTCTTTTTGCTTAGAAATGTGCAGATTAATACAAGACATATCTCTATCCCGGGTCTCTTTCCTGTGCTGCAGACCTGCACAACCAATGACTTGCTAGATACATTACTTTGAATACCCTACATGTACCCTAATTCAACGTGATCAGAAAAACACTCATTACCTCAACCTTCTCTTGTCCCCCCATAACTGGACTTTTACTAGTGTTTCTTATTTCTATTTTCTGTTAATCATTGGTAAGCCAGTTTCTAAAATCATATATTTAGGTACTATCCCTGGATTCTGCCATTTCAAATGCTTCACACACCAGTTAGTCACCTCTCATATATATCTTGAAGCCACCCACGCTCTGTGTCCCTATCTAAAGAGGCCCACCATCATTCTTCCACTGACTGCGTCAACATTATTCTAACTGTTCTTGCTGTGGTCATCCACTCCTTTGCCCCCTTTATTCCATTACCACTGGAAGGATTTTTCTAAAACGCAACTCCTTTCTTGTCTCTGTCCATTCACTGCATTTCTGTTCTTAGAATAAAATACTTATAGGGTTCAGTTATGATCTTGACCCCGCTTACTACTCTAGCCTCTGTGACTTCCCCATTCCTATTGTTTCTGACATGCCCAACTATCTTTGGTGGTAGCAAGGGACAAAAAGACCAACTGACGCAGAAGGCTGTCTGTTTGCTAATAGCCCAGGCCAACTCATAAAAGCCACCAAGTCCAAGACAAGGTCCTTTCCATGGGGTGATGGTGACAAGACATTTAGTTGATTTTCATTAGCTGCAACTACAGTGGTGAGAGAAAACCCCTCTCCTCAACTTCTTGTATCACCAGGCTCCAGGCAGCCGCTTTCACTTACCTCCCAAGTGCTTTACCAGATGATAAATTGTCCCAAACTGGAGTTTTTCCTACTTTTCCTGAGAGTCCACTCCACCTTATCCTAGTCTCAGTTACTGTGTGCTTCATTTTCATAAGGTTTTGTTTCTTACTGTGCATGAGGGGAGAGATGTCTTAATTGGGACCATCAAGATAAATGTTTGAACTTAGCCTTTGACTTTGCTTCATTTACTGGATTCCAGCTAAATGGATATCCTTAGCTCTTCTTAGTTTTAGTCCCAAGTTGGTCCCAGGCCCCTCCTTTGTATTTTGTTATTTTCATATATCTTATTAACTAAGAACACTAAAAACCTTAATTTAATGCATTGTATTTTTATTAGAGTTCCACAAGGGGTTTTTCCAGCATGCAAGGCCATCTGCAGAGCCTGTGGAAAGGTTCATTTTGCATATTCGTGATTAGCCTAAAACACTCATTTAGTGTAGTATTTTTTTTTTAATGCTGATACTACCTATTACTCATATCTCACCACTTTCCCTTCTCACTCACAGCTCCAAGCAGACTAAACTCTCAGGTTCTGATTTTGGCCATGTTCTTTCTTTTCAAGGCTTTTACACTATGCTTTGCTTGGCTACTGTATAATCTCAGTTGAAACCTCATTTGCTCCAGAACATCCGGGTTAGAGGTTTCCGGTGTGCTTCGGTAGAACCTCCCCCTCCCCTTTATGTAGCACCTAACACACTCTGTTGGGTTTGTTTGAATGTCTATAAGCTCCGTAACAGCGGGATTCTTGTCTTCCTCATTCAGCCTTGTATCCTCAAAGCCAGCTGCAGTACCTAGCCCCGAGCAAGTACTTGCTCATTTCTTAATGAGTGAATAAATAGATCGCTCCATTAGTGATTTAATCAGTGAATCAATGAATTTACAGTGTTTTGCAAAGCACTGATACTCTAAGAAATGGACATTTTATTTTCTGAAATTATATGTTAGTTTTAATTCTTAAAGAATCAGATTTATCTCTAAATCATGACCATCATGTTTATTAAAGCCATGCCGCTATACAGTCAAATACATGAGGCATCTAATATTGCTTTAAGAAACCTGTTCCATAGTAAAATCTCTTTAGGCCTCTCAGCACCTGCCACTTTATAATGAAATTGTTCATGTTTGTGTCTCTGTAACCTGTAAGATATTAAGTGCCTCAAGGACAGTCACCAGGTTGTATTCATCATTCTCTCCTCACAATTTCATAGCCAGTGCAATGTCAGCAGTCAGCAAATGTTTATATAAATGTTTAAGAGGCAGAATTCAGATCTTGGCTTAAGTACTTTCTATCTCTGACACCTATGTCTGTACTTTAGCATTCAAAACCTCAGTTTGAGTTTCTTTATCTGTTAAATGGGATTTTCCTAGTATAAAAGATCATCTTGCAGGATTATTATGAAATATTACATAAAATATAATGTGAAGAAGTGCCTGCAATATATACAAATTATGAATAAGCTAGATTGAAGAGTAAATCTAAGCTCCTTAGTGAAAAGTTGTGGTGTGTCACAATGTCAATTTTTCTGTCATAGGCTGGCAAAACACAATATCAGATCTAATAAAATCTTTGCAAAAGAAGCCAAAGAGGCGAGTTTCCCAAGTTTTGTATTAAGGACGTTTGTCTGAAACAGAGAACAAAGTGAAATGTGAGAATGTAAATAAAATACACTAGAGGACAATTTATAGAGAGCTCAAATGTATCAGTTGTACGATTCATCTTATGAATATTTCTTTCAAAAAGGAAAATGAATTAGACAAACAACATTCTCAGACTCTAAATCCTTGAAAATGAGATGTACACCTGGATACAGCTTATAGAAAAAAGGGCAAGAATATCAAGGACCCGCTCTTTCCTAACTAAAATTCCATAGTTGTCCATCTATAATATGTTCATATTTTATTATTTTCATTTTTATTAATTACTTGATTATTTTTATTTTAGTTTAGTTTTAATTTATATTTTATTATTTAGTCTTCATTGTTTATTCCTCCCTTTTTCTTTGAATAGCAATAAGAAATTATCAAGGAAAAACTTTCTCTAGTCATAATGTGTTTATTAGGAAAGTCAAGATGTTAAACATTCACATTATAACACTGAGAAGCAAATTTGAAGAAAAAAGAATTTACCCTTGAACCTCAAATTTCCCACCATAGAAAGCTTTCATTTGCAAAGACTAAGGCATTTTGCGGATTTTTTGATATTATATTGCTTTATTCATCTTAACTGTTAATTTCCTTGTACTAGTTTGTCAAATTATTTTCATATCATTTAGTGTTATTTTAGTGGGAATTTGTAATTTTTTTCAATTGTTGCCTATTCCTCTGTAATTATTGTAATTGTATCTTATTATATAATTTGCATAAATATATGCAATCATGGAATTAGAACATAAGAGTGGCAATATGCAATGTCACAATTGCAGCAGTTAAAGATTTTTTTTTTTTTTTTACTCTTTGTGGAAAAAAGCTAAATAAATAAAGCAATTTCAGGGGAGAGCATTTTAGCTGTCTAAATTGATTGCCCAAAGAAGTCAACCAAACATTTTTATTTAGACATAGATAAGAGATTTTGGTTTTGCCTGTACTTATAACTAAGAGTTTTAGACATCTTAGTTTTAAATAACCAGTTTGATAACTTATAAAGAAAGTTTCAATATTAACCTTAAAACATAAAACATTGAGGATCATATGCTCCTAAAGATATCTTTCCTGTAAGTTGTTATCAATGTGAGTTTGAAGATGCATTTATTAATACCTAGAATTAGATGAATATTATTAATATTAACAGCTATATCTATAAAATTAAAGATGTTTATGTTGATGTAGATAAAAGAACTATGCTTAATACAGATGGTGAGTCATATGCCTTTAAGAATCCCTGTGACTATAACATTTCTTCCTCTGATTACACAATAGGTAAATACTAAATATAAATAAGTTGTCAAGGCCAAAAAAATAGTATAATTCAAATTTCAGAACGCATTGAAATCCTAGATGATTAAAACTAGGACTTAATAAAGCTAACCCCATTACTTCTAAGATTCCCTATGAACTAAGAGAGCACAATCCTTTGAGTCACATTCATCTTTAATGCCCTTGTTATTAGAAGATGAGAAACAAGCAAGTAAGCAAATATGCTCACTTAGGGAAGACCTGAGCCTGGTAAAGGTCTTTGTTAAGATTTTAACATGTTTATAAAAATTCCTTGGTGATAATAACAATCATTTTGTGTATTTAAGAACTTGAAAGTTGAACAGAAAACATGTTTTCTACCAAAATAAAGGCAAGATTGATCTAGTTATTTACATTAAGAGTTGTTTTTTTTTTTTTTTTTTCTTAAGCATTCATGTAGAATAGATCTTCCACTGATTGGCTTCATTCACAGGTTTTAAGATGAAAGTTTCTTTTGCCTTTGAAACAAGAAAAGAATCCAAATTTGGATTGAAAACAAAAGTTCCATACCTTACCTGTGTTGTGTTTCTGGGACACAGAGGTTTCAGGGAGGCTGAGACAGATGACACATCAAGGAGAGAAGTTGACTCAGCCAGCCGCCTCACACAGCTGTTTCCCATTGTCTCTAAAAACCTATGACTGTTCTGAAGATGCTGAACAGTCATTCATTGCTAGAGAGACTCTCAGTCTTCTGTCTTTAGTTCCTTTCCAAAAGGAAACAAAACAAAACAAAACAAAACAAAACAAAACAAAACCTCTCCATGCCTCATTAAATGTCACACATTGGTCTTAGGGGCTGAAACTAAAAACTTTATAGTCCAGAAATTTTCTCTTCCAATTTTCATCTCATATTTTTTTTCACTAAATGGAAAAGGGAAATTTTTCTTTAAACATCAAGATTTTGGTATCCACTGGAAAATGAACAAAATTAGTAAAGGATAGGATTTTGAAGGAATCTTCAGTGCTCAGGAAGGAGAAACCACAAGGCATGAATGAACTTTTTTATATATCTCTTTTAATGCTCCAGTTAAAATCTAGCTGATTTTTAACTTTGTAAAAAATAAGATTGTCGATACAAAATTTGAGGCTTTTTCTTTCTTTTTAAATATTCTACTTGCATTTGGGATATATCTAATGTTACCTTGCCTATAGTTTCATGGTCCAAACAATTATGTTTTTCCTTATGTTTGGTTAAATGAAAATGTTAGCATAGGTTCTCTGTAAATTAAACTTTGTTCTGGTAAATACCACTAAAATTTAGTATAGATATTAACAAAGTACATTAATAAATAATGGGGGAGTGGAAACTCAGTTGGGCAAGGCCCTGAGCCCCACCTCTTTCAATTTTGATTTGGAAAAGGAAATTTAACTTTATTATTTGACCCTGCTCATGACCAAGACCATATGCATGTGCTTTACAACTGCTCTTTACATATGTATAAAAACAAAGAGGGTATTTTTTCTTCAATTTACAATTAATGTTACTGCTATACATAACACAAAATAAAGCCAAAAAATTTAAAAAGCACAGAGTAAAGTTTGTGATAGACAAAACCTGATATGTGTTTAACATTGAACATTACTAAAAATCAAGCTAGGAAAACTTGGCTAAATATTAACAGCAGAATCAAACCTCTTATATTTTTTATGATCTATTATTGAACTAGAATCACTAACAAATATGTTAATTGTGATTCAAGTAAATTGCCAACCTACATACACACTCCTGTTGCCTCTGGTTACTGGGGTTATAAATAAAGTTTTTATTTCTTAAGTTTTAATAGATAATCTATTATCTATTAAATATACAAAAGTTATTTTTAAAGACATTTAATCCATTGGATAGAAATTTTTTTTGTAAAAGTTAGAGACATAGATGAGTTCAGTTTATGGCGAGCTTGAAATCTCTTAAAAAGTTTTAGAGATTTAAAAAATGAAGAAAAGATCTCAATAAAATATTTTTAAATATGGAATGTGTTGGAGAGAAAAGTGAGAAAAATGTCTAATGCCATGCATTAGACATTCCTTGTCCTTCTCAGTGTTTTAGTGTTTGTGAAAGTTTGGTGCTTTGTACCCTAGTAAACATTCTCTTTAGCTGAAGAGTGAAACAAATAACTGTTAAATGGACTGTATCTATTACATACAGAGATTTAAAGTGAGGTTTATTGACAGAAAGTGTCATAAAGATTCTATTCTGCCCACTATTGTCTTCTCCATTTCTTTGTAATCATAAATTGGGGTTACTGGGATGTCATTAGGATATTGTAAAACAGCATTAAAATCTTACCTTTTAAATTTCTCAGGTAAGTGCCTCTCTACTCTTTTTATCTATGTCTTTGTTCTTAGGCCTTTATTATCATTCTCTTTAAAAACTGAATACAGAACTTTCTGCACTGGTTTGCCTGCTTTTGGTTTTACCCCTTCAGATTCAGCTTCCATGCAGCTGGCTGAGAAACTTCTAAAGAAAAATGTGACCACAGCTTCTGAGCTTCCTCGGTACCCTGGGGATCAGATGAAGGCTCCTAAGGCTTCACGGCTTGAAAAGGCCATCCCGTCTCCCCCTGTTCACCTCTCAGTTCCTGTACTCCCAGCCAGCCATATTATTCTCCAGTATTTAAACAGCTTGTTTTTCTCATGCACCAATTGTTCATACTATTTATTCCTACTCCTAAACTAATATCCTGCCTTGCATCTCTCCCATCCCCATCTTCTTTCTTTAATGAGTTTCTGTTAATTTTTCAAGGCATGGTTCAGTCATCTTCTTGTCTGAAACATTTTCTCTGATACCCTCTCTCTGTCCTTCAAAAGGACAAGGTGCTTTTCCACTATCATATAGAAGAAATTTACCATGGTCACATGGGGCATAAATGAACCTTATTTCCAACTGTCTCATATGCTAGGCTGTAAGGTCTTTGATTTTAGAACCCATATTAATTCATCTTAATGTCCTTAGTGCCTAACAGAGTTTAAGCACTGAGTAAACATGGGCTGACCTAAGCTAAATTCCCAAAGATGACGCCAAGAGCTCTTAGTTACTTAAAAAAATAAATTAATAAACTTCTGACCTTCCTTCATTATAATCTTGGCAAACTCAGGATACCTTTACTCTAAAATAACTTTGTAATCAAAGAATAGAAGCTACAGTGAGAATGAGAACCATAGTGTTAAAGATGAGTATTTTTTACCGTTGTGCAAGAAATAATAGAAAAGAGCCATAAAGAGTTTCACTGAGGACTGCTAATAAAAATCAGAGAAAATCTCATAAATATGGCATTAAATAAGGTGGAAAGCTGTGCTGAAGCTTGGAGATGGAAATATTTGTAGAAAAATAATACAGTGAGAAATAATGTTCTGTATCATGTTTTGACATGCTATATTCATCGTTCTGGTGATGATTATATTTCACATGTAAATTAGAAAAAAAGGGAAAGGAAAGTGCATGCATGTCATTTCCAGGAAAGAAAAATCAAGTATCTTAGAGTATCCGGCCTTTTAAAATATTGGTGAATTTTTAAATCTCACTTTCTATAAAAAAAAAAACAAACAAAAACAAAAAAAAAACTTAGAAGTTTAAAAATCTCAGCTGCTATAAATTCAGTGTCTTCCCATGAATCAATTGCATTATTCTTTGACAACTTGAAGGAAAACAGACATATGACTGATAATCTTTGGTGAATTTCAGGCTCATATGCCATAGAAACCGTGACGAAATATTAAGGCATTAATATTTAGGCTTTATTTTTAAAAGCCTGTCAGTTCAGATATAATGTCAATCATTGAATAGTCCACTTATCTCCTTTATTACAAATGGCCAAAACCCCAAACTAAAACAAATATACCGAATCTGGAGTTTTAAATTGTGGTTTACTCTTGAGTGCTTCATAGACCCCCACTCCCAACTCCCTTTTGACAAGTTTTTTATGGATAGTTACAGCTGATGGGACCAGAAAACACTGGCTAGCCTAAAGTCTGCCTATGAGCTAATTTAACAGAATAGATGTGGGCAAGCAGGCAATTTGTACTGGTGACTGGCCAACCAATTAGATATTCTTCTTAAAGAGTTTGAATGCAGAAACACAAATAATACAGTGATGTCAAGGTCCAGAGACACACAGGTAACAGGCAGTCAGTAGGCAGAAGCCACAAGAAAATAAAAGACATAAGGTACAAAGAACAGAGAGCCAGAGTTGTGTAGGACAGCAGAAACTATCATTTAGTGGGATATTAGTGTCAGGAGAAGTAGAAGCCAACAAGCAGAGTCAGAAGTAAAGTGAGACATGGTTAAGGTGAAGTCACGAGGACAGGGAGCACTCAGTATGCCTGCGAAAGAAAGTGATAATAGCAGAGAATGTAGACTACTTGCTTGAGAAATTTGATGGTGAAAGGAAGCAATAGTTAAGTGGGCATTATGCCTGAAAGACTTTATTTAGGGTGGAATGGAGGTGGGAGCAAACTTACAGGCTAAAGAGAAGCTCGAAGATGAAAAAGAAAGCAAACTTACTGAATATGGCCTGACCCCAGGGGATAAAAGTGAAACAAAACTGGGGAGACGGTGCTTAGCCTTAAAAAGGATGAAGAACAACACTACCTCTGACATAGAAGGAATAAAGAACACAGACAAGAAAGGGGGGCAGACACCAGAAAGTGGAAAGAAAATTGAGAACAAAATCTTTTTTTTTTCTGTCTTTGAGACTTGATCAGCAGTACAGAAAAGAGTGAGAAACTGAAAGCAAGAAACAACAGAACAACGAAACAGAAAGCTGGTTCTTAAAAAAAATAAAATAAAATTGATAAATCTCAAGTAAAACTGATAAAAACTGCGAAAAGACACAAATTACCAATGTCATAAATAAAACAAGGCAATCGCTATAAATTCTATACCCATTAAAACAATAATAATGGAATACTATGAGAAACTTCACATTCAAAAATTATACAACTTAGGGAAAATACAGCAATCCTTGAAAACCACAAACTACCAAGATTTAACCTGAATAGCCCTATAACCTTTAATGAAATTGAACTTGTAATTTAAAACTCCAGGAAAGGAAATCTCCAGGTGCATTAAACTAACTCACCATTTGAAAATCCATCAATGTAATCTACCATATCAACAGGTTAAAAGGGAAAAACACGATAGTGTTTTTGGCACAGAAAAGCATTTGACAAAAATCCTACACTCATTCATGATCAAAACTCTCAGCAAATTCAGCATAGAAGGTAACTTAACTCGATTAAAAAAAAATTCCACAAAAACCTTTACCTAACATTATATGCAACAGTGAAAGACTGCTTTCCCTCGAAGATGGGGAAAGGATATTTGGCACCACTCTTCTTAAGCATAGTACTGGAAGTTGTGGCCATTGACATAAGGCAAGAAAAAGATATTTTAAATGCATATGTATTAGAAAAGAAGAAATGAAACTACCTCTATTTGCAGATAACATGATCCTCTACATAGGAAATACAAAAAATGTATACAAAAAAATAAAAAACAAACTTCTAGAACTAATAAATGAATTCATTGTGGTCACAGGATAAAAGATCAACATGCACAAAACAATTGCATTTCTGTGTACTCACAATGAACATATGGAAATATAAATTAAAAACTCAAAAACACAGTCACTCCGAAATAAATAAAATAGTATAGATATAACAAAAACATGTGCAAAATCTATATGCTGAAACCACAAAATATTAACAAAAGAAATCAAGAAAGACCTAAATAAATGGAGAGATGTACTGTGTTCATGAACTGAAAGAGTCGACATGGTAAAAATATCAACTTTCTTTAAATTCATTTATAGATTTAATGTAATCCTTGTCAAAATTTAAGCCAGAGTTTTTGTAGCCATAGACAAGCTTATTCTAAAATGTATATGGCAAGGCGCAGGTTCTAGAAGAGCTGAAATTATCTTGAAAATGAAGAATAAAATGAAATTAATCACTCTACCTGATATTGAAGCCAACTATACAGTTACAGTAATCAAGATAATATGATATTGATGGAAGAATAGACACATAAGTCATTTAAATAGAATAGACAACCCAGAAATTGACCCACACAAATATCTCTAATTTTTGTCAGAAGTGCAAAAGCTATTTTCTGGAAAAAAAAGATAGCATTTTTTAACAAATGATGCTGGAGCAACTAGACATCTATTGGCCAAAAAAAAAGTGAGGCTTCACTTAAATCTCACACATTATAAACCAGAAACTCAAAATGCATTATGGACTTAAAGTAAAATATAAAAGTTATAAAACTTCTAGAAAAAAACATTTGGAAGAAACCTTCATAATTTATGGCTAGGCAAAATTCTTGGACTTGACACCAAAAGCATGATACATAAAAGGAAAAATTGATAAATTATACCTCATCAAAATTTAAAAATTTAAAACTTTTTTCAATAAAGACCCTGTTGAATAAGATACGATTTGAAAGAATATTTGCAAACCACATATCCAGTGAATGATTAATATATAGAATATATAAAGAATTCTCAAAACTCTACAGTAGAAAACAAACTATTCAATTAGGAAATGGGCAAAGACACAAACAGACATTTCACTGAAAAAGATATATTTATGGCAAATAAGCACATGAAAAGATGTTCAACATTATTCATTAGTTAAATACAAATTAAAACCACAATGAGATATCACTGCATACCTACCAGAATGACTCAATAAAATCTAGCAAGGATACAGAGAAACAAAATCACTGGCACATTGGCAGTAGGGAAGTAAAACAATACAGCTGCTTGCTGGGTTTGCCACAGCAAGGGAAGTAAAATGATACAGCTGCTTGCTGGGTTTGCCACAGCTGCTTGCTGGGTTTGCCACAGCAAAACTGGTCACACCAACCAACAATAACACTCTTGGTAATTTATCTCAGAGTAATAAAAAACTTAGCATTTACACAAACCTATCAGTAGTGTCCATAGCAATGTTATTCATAATAGCCAAATATTGGAAACAAGCCAGATGTGCTTCAAGAGGTGAATAGATAAACTGTGGTATATCCATATCATGGGATACCACTCAATAATAAACAGAGCAAACCATTAATACAACTTGTAAAAATCAACAGGGAATTATGCTGAATGGGGGCGGAGGGAATGTAACCTACTTGATGGTTCTATTTATATAATAATCTTTATATGATAAAATTTTTAAAATGGAGAACAGATTAGTGGCTTCTGGGAGGTAAAAGATTAGGAAGAAGGTAAAGGAGGTCAGTGTGGAGATAAAAAGACAACATGAGGAATCCTTGTGGTCAAAAAAACTTTTTGAAAGTTGACAATATCAATGTTAATACCCTGGTTATGATATTGTACTATTGCTTTATAATATTTTATAACTTGAGGGATACTGGATAAAAGACACAAGATCTGTGTTATTTCGTATAACTGCATATGAATCTACAATTCAAAGCAAAAGTTTATTTTTTAAAAATAATACTACAATAATGAAAAAATGAAAAAAGGAATGGAGATTGGAGATTTGTAGCCATAGGACATGATTTGTAACAGCTCATGTGGAAAGTATTTGTTTGTCAATTAGAGATGAATAAAAGGATTATCCAGTTCCATTACTAGCCCCACCGAGGTTCAATTTTATGGATTTGCAGCAGAATAACTGACATAATTAAGTCATAAAAAAATCATGATCCCAAGATATCACCGTTCCATATCACATTTAGTAAATACTATACAGATATTCAGAAAAAATATAATGTATCATCTCAACACTTCAAAAATTAATGTGCCATTCCAATGAAAAGATACTGCACGCTGTACTCCTGAGCTTTTTTGCAAATGCATGAAATGAAAAGTGCTGTTGAACACATGGTCAAATAAACAGCATGATGGTAGCAAAATGAACATTAGAGCCAGGTAGGGAGAAATCAGCACTGTTGTGACACCAAAAAGTAAAAGAGAGAAAGAGATTTCTGCTGTGTGGTTTTGGTGGGGTGGGGGAAGAATGTGTGTGTGGGTGGGGGGGGGGGTATGTGTAAGTATATAAGTGCAGATGAGTTTATGTGTGTGTATATGTGACTGTAAGATTGGGTGATTTGAGGCCTGAATTAATGAATTTTCCTTCCAGACACAAGAAATATTTATGTCTTCAAAGCCTGCAAACTAGGGTCTCTTCAGTGGCATTGTTTTCACACTCCACTAAGCCCTTCCACACCAATTCCAACTGTGAGAAGTGAAAGGCAGAAAGTTAAAAGACCGCTCCACTGCCTAAGTACCTAGAGACAATGTTTCTATTTGAGGAGTCTCATTCTATCATGTTTTTTGATGACAGGTCCATCTCCTACATCTTGATACTTCAACCACAATTACTTTTATGTAGGGACACATTTGATGTTAGATGCATCTACACATATTGTTGAGTTCAAAATATGTTTCTATCAGTTCATTGGACTTTATGGAGGATAGCAAAGTACTTAATATATTGTCCTTTTCCTAAAATGTTTATAACCAAATTTGTACGTCTCCTTTTCCTTGCAGTGCAAACTTTATTAATAGTATAGTTCAAACATGTTTCTTTAGCTTTCTCACATACTGTCACACACTTAGTAAAGTTCCTGTCTTTCTACTATGCTCAACAGTTACTGCAGTAGAGCGTCCACATTCTATTAGCTTAAACATTCAGGGTTCCAGGCCGAGGGCACTTTCACCTAAGGAAACCAGGAGTTTCCAAGAGACCATGAAGGATTAAAAAATGTGTGGTCTTTTGAGTCCAAACGGTTTTGACCTGTAATCAGCAGTAATTAGATTTTTTCTCACCTTTTTAGAACTAAAAAGAGTAAGTAATTCTGGCTGGCCTTGTGTCATTAAAGAGTCCAGTAATCTATTTGAATTTGCCAATTCAAAGCCAAAGACATATCTGTTTTTGTCATCAGAGTAACTTATATTTGAAGATCATAGGGCTGAATAGACTAGAACAAAGTCTATTTTTCTGACTTCAGTCAATACTGTACTCACATTAATTCAGAATTAGAGCAGTCTGTCGTTTGCTTTAAAATTTCAAGTGACAGAGTCTTTCTTGGAAATGCATTCAGGAGTTTTAAAGCTCCATTATTAGTGACAGTCACCCAAGCCAAATGTTTGATCTCTAAAAAAGAAAAGCAATAAAGAGGTCCTACATGATACATTCCATCGTTACTTATATGTTTTGAAAACAAATATATAAATAAAAATCTAGATTCAAATTTTTTTCTGGAGTTCCAGTAATAAATGTAAACACTTATTCTATTCCTTGCACCTGTAGGAGATACAAATTGCCATTTCAATACACATTTGTTGTTTTTGTCAACTTTAAAGAGACAATATTTTAAAAAATAACTAATGACAAAACTCTCTAAAATAGATGCTGGGACCAAGACTGACACATTTTAATCCATAAGCCAGCAATGCTGAAACCAGAACTTCTAACCCACATGCAGCTTTCATGGGCCACCTGGTTACTGACACCTGGCCAGGTCAGCAGAACACTGACACCTCCTCACCTCCCACTCCAGCTGAAATATTTGTGGGAAAAACAGCAAAAGGAAGGGTCTGCCTGGTAGGACCAGGGGAAGCAGGCACCAATAACTCCATGACTCTTTTCTTTCTTGCTTGTTATTTTATTTTATTTTTTCTTACTATGGAAATAAAGCAAAGCTGTAGAACATGTAGAAAAGATAAAAGCTCTAAAAGAATAAAAAATTACATAACACTGCTATCAATTGATAATACTTTTATCTTTGCATATAAATATTTTCTAACATTAAAGTATGTTTACTTAGAAAATTCAAGTGATATAGAATAAAGTATTTCGTCACCTATTGGCAGCTCTCATTAATATATCAGAGAGTACCCAGTCCTCTCTATTAATACCTACACACATAATTATCACTATAATTTATGTAAGGGATCATTTTCTGTATTACGTCTTGCACCTGGCTTTTTTTTAGTCAATTCCACTTCAGGGAGACCATTCCATATCATGAAATATAGAAAAATATATTCTTTTTAATGGATGCAAATAATTCTTTTAAATGGATGGATGGATGTTTTAGAAATTATGCAGCCAATCCCGTATTTATGAATATGTAGGTTGTTTCTGGTTTTCTGTTTTTCAAAATAATGCTTCCATGAAGCTATTTGTACCTGTGTTCTTGTCCTTAGTAGCTTCTGGAGATAAATTTCTAGAAGAGGAATTACTGAGACAATTTCAATTTGGATTTTAGGACTGCCAAAAGAAAGGTCTTAATGCATAAGAAAAGTGGATGCTTCATGTCCTTATGAGTATTAATAATATTTTCCTAGTTTTCTAGGAAAAAATAAAATATTTACTCCATTCATTAGGTAAAAGTGATGTCATTTTTACTAGTAGTTTTTCATTAATAGTACAGTCAAGCATCTTTTCATATATTTATTGACCCTATTATTTATTTTGCGAATTGCTTATTCTTAAATTAGGGTTTTTGTCTTATTTTAAATTGTTTTGCATTAAAATAGGATTTTTGAAATATATGTATACATATATATGTATACATAAATATGTACCATATATGTATATGTGTACATATGTATATATCAGTAAACATATAACAATATTACTCTACTGCCCCAATGAAAATGATCCATTCATATAAAAGGCAGTTATATGTCTGTTACAGGTGCAATTTCAAGATCTTTTAGGTAGTAAACATTGCTTAGGTAAAAAATGGATTCAAGATTAGCAAAGAAGCCAAAGTCTTTTTTCATTGTAATATGATATAAAGCACTCAGATGGGTAAAAAATATTGCTTTGCAAAGATTTTATATTACAATATTATATATAATGTGTTATACATTATATATTATAATATGTTATATAACATGTTATATGTAATATTATAGTATAAAATATGTAATATAAATTATTTTATATTCTAAATATGTTTTATGTCTATTATATATTACAAATATTTTCCCAATTTGTCATTTGTCTTTAATTTGTGATGTTTTAAAATTAGGTATAAATTAGACTATATATACAAATACACCTATTGCATAATTTTATATTTGGCTTTTGTCTTTTTAATATTATATTGCCTTTCCTTTATTATTAAAGATTCTAGTAAAATAGTTTAATGAATGTACAAAATACATTTTAGGATTGTACCGTCATTTATCTGTTTTCTTACAGTTGAATATATTAATATTGTTTTAGTTTCTCACCTCTATCAACAATCCTGTATTAGAGAGTAGTGAAGTGTTAAGTCGACAGAAAAAAAAAGTAGCTGTGATTTTCAAAATTTTATGAACAGGAGAAATTGAAAGTAAAGTGAGACTATTTTTCTTTCATCACTATTTTGAAAAGAACAAGAATTTAGCAAAGGCCCAATTGTGATACCTTAAAAACGATGAGATGCATGTTAAGAAAAAATAGCCCCAGGGAAAAATAAATAAACAAAAGACAGTAGCACCTTAAATTTGTATGTTTTCATAGACTTATGATTTTTATTGGGCTTTAAGTATTTTTTCTTTGTACTTATCTTGTTCATTTTAATGAGACATGAGGTCTTTTTTTCCTTAATACTGAGTCCCTCATAATCTCCATTGCATTTTTTTACTCTTGGCAACAATAAAATGTATCCATTCTCTCTAGACTTGTCTAATAAGTGGCATTATTGCATTATTCAAGCATTTAAATTTGATTGATGAGTTTTTCCATAAAGATTGTTTGTAAATCTGTTAAAGTCATTTATTTGTGATTCCAGTATAATTGTGTATGCCAGTATTAATGCTGCTTTCCAGAAGATTAACCATATGTTGTAAGTCTAATTTGAGGTTCAAAATGGAAGTGGTGATCTTTTCATTGTGTGATTTATTGGAGGAAAATGAAGCTTGATGGGTACAATCTGGGAGCACACAATTGGGAGGGAGCCCCCAGATAGACCTTGTATTACTTGGCTGTTATTCAACAGTTTATATTGTGGGATCTCTAGCACCAAACAGGATGAAATATAGTCTCACATTTTACTGCCAACTCTGTTGTTTCTCTCTCTTTTCTTCACTAAGACCAGGGAATAGAACTTAAAGGTCGACAGCTTTATCCTAATCTGAATTGTTTTAATACTCTACTTGTATTTTCATCCTTCATTGATTTTTAACGTGATGTGATGTATTACAGCCATATTCATTACAGTGGGCTGCATCAAAATTATGTTTTTATAAGTGTGCCTTTTAATAAAAGAAAATGCTTGTGAATATTTGTGCTATATCAACTGTGTCACATCAAGTCCTTAATATACTGTAATTCAGCAGGGGCGTTTTTTCCAATTTCATAGCAATAAATGCAGCACATTGGTTCTGTTGCTTTACCTAGGTTTTAGAGGTTTGAACCATTGAGGGTTTTGCTCATACTTTCCATGGCATTTCACCTAATTAAATCAGACCCAAATGGTAAGGGTTAAATGTATCATTGAATAGCTCTGAGTGAGAAATGCCTTATTTTGGAAATGTTCATGTTTACTCTTACCCATCCTCATCTTTCCTCCTGAGGATGGTGTCTCTTGCCATTTCCACATTCCTATCTCCACCCTTTGCCCAGGGTCAATTAATCACCCGCAAGCTATTAGGGTTCTCTTCCCTGTTTACACCCACACTGTATTGTTAAAGTATCTCTCACCTTTGTGTGCATCTTAAGGGCAGAATTCAGTTATCTCATTTGTTTATCCTCAAGCTTTGGTGCTTATCATGGGCTCTAGGACAAGGTTATATTTGATTAATTCAATTGCCTGAATCCAATCTTATCACCTAAATTCTGCCAACAACCAGACAGAATTTAGAAGTGGATCTTCCACCAGTCCAGCCTCTAATGAGACCACAGCCCCTGATAACACTTTGATTGCAGCCTTGTGAGACCCTAAGCAGAAGGTCCTGCAAAGTCATGTCCAGACTCCTAACCCATAGACACTGTTATTTTAAGCTGCTAATTTGTAGAGATCCGGTTATTCAGCAATATGTAACTAATACACTGATGCTTTAACTTATGTGAGTTTTAATCTTTAAGTGTATTTTGTGAGTAAAGCAAGATATATTCATTGCAATTATTGGAACTAGTTCCTTCTCTTCATTTTAGTAGCTTCTGCCATCTTAGCAAGTCTGATTGAGGGATTTAAGTGTTGATATTTAATAATAAATCAGTTACATTTACAATATTTTCTAGCACTTTAAAGTTACATGTAATAGACTGTTGGTTGGTAGATAATGATTCAGATTCTCATAATTTGCTTTGACATGATTCTGTGGTTCAGAATGTGTCAGATACATATGTATAAGGTTCCAAAAAGAGAGACGAACCAGAGAGATTTTTTTCAAATCATCAGCATCTTCCAGATGGTAATTGGAACTACTGAAATAGATTAAATAACTTCACTATCAGTAGAAGGTTAAGAAGACTAAGGACAAAGCCCAAGAAAGAAACAACAATTAAGGGGCATAAGGAAGAGGAATTGACAAAAGGAAAACCAAGTCAAGAAGGTAAGCAGAGATTCTGGAGAGATTGATGTCAGTTGCTAAGAGTTTCAAAACGAAGAGAGTACAGAAAAAAAAGAAGAAAAACAACAACAAAATGAGATCTGAGTTCATTGAATTTGGGAATTAGAAAGTAATTTTTGACCTTAGTAAGGTGGGATAGAAGTTGGGTTTCAGTGACTCACTGAATAACTTTAAATGAGGAAGTAGAGAAAAATATTCACTTAGGTAATAGCTAAAAGTGAACATTGAGTCAAGAAAAGACTTTTTCTTAAATGAGGGAAGAGACTTTCATATTTTTTGGCCATGAAGGGTTACTAGATGACAGGTTGTCAGTATGGGAAAGGAAGGGAATCATTGTTAAAGCAAATTCCATGTCTATTAGATGGCACAGATGGAGTGGACAACATGAAGAATTAGGCTTAGTTGGGACAGAACAACTTTCTCTCAGACTAGAAGGAAATAAATTAACCTATGTGTGAAAGCAGAGACATTCACCAATGGGGGCTAGAAGTTAAGAAATTTAAGTTACTTCAGTTTTTCTATCTGCTCAGAGTAACTGGAGTAGGGTTGAGTAGGGGTTTTAGGGAAGTGGATAAATGGGTACAACTGCTGATGGAAATTAAAGGGAAATTTTACTAAACACAAACAATAGTCTTGCTGAAGCGAGCTGAGCTTCTAAAAACAGCTGAGACTCTCACCAAAGTTGAAAGTAGTACCATTATGAAGTCTCCCTTGCAGTTGAAGGTAAAGGGATTTTGGGTTGTCTACCTGAAAATGAGAAACCTGAACTTGGGAAATAACCTGCAACCCAAATTCTAATTGCCAAGGCAATCACTCTTGCACTCATGGTAGACAAATTAGATTTTTGTTTTGTTTTGTTTTAATTTTAGCATAATCACAAAAGAAAAAAATTTAGGTCTTCAGGTTGGAAGTAAGGAATTCCATTTGTAGGACTTGCTCCGGGCAATTTGATGGCACGCTTGTCTTTTTCACTAGGAGTGCTACTACTTTATTTTCTTCCCCCAGTTTAAGAGAAAAGAGGTGAGAGTCATCCTTCACTTTTCTCTATGGTTGTTTCTTCTATAAACTATGCATGCATTACAACTCTTTAGAGGTAACTGGTTTTTTCTTCAAAGAATCTAAGACCATAAAACTGGAATTGTTTTCCATTTCATTTCTTAAATGGAATCTTAAAATTTTGCTCCTGGAGAAATGGTCTATAAATAAAACATCCTCCATATCTAGATCATTTGTGTCTGGATGAAGCTTTGGCAATAGCTATTGCCAAAGCCAGCATTCAGATCTTTTGAAATTATTATAGCAGTTTGTTCTTTCATTTCACATAATGATTAAGTATCTGTTCTGTGTCTGGCAATTTTTAGGCTCCAAATAAGGACCACTGTTTTCAGGGAGGTAGGTCTTTATGTACATACGATGAGGGGAGGGAAAGGACAGTGAAGTTAAAAATAAAATTAAAATTAAATATGTAAAATAAAAAAGATACATCAGATAGTGATAAGTGAAGTCTGAGCAAAATGAAATATGGAGCTATGATGACTAATCACTGGGAAGAGGCTGGTTTTATACATCTAAAATATACAGAATTTAAAAGATTATCAAGTTGCAATCAGACAGCTGAACAGTCTGAGATTACTTTGGCAAGAACATAAATGGCATAAGACTGGCTGTGTCCGAATTTTGGGAAAGCTGAATCTAAATCAGGAGAAGTATCTATCTTCTGTGAACTTGGGATCCAGAGATGCACCTCTGACATCAGCTGAAGATAAGACAGCCAGTCTACCCTTTCCTCAGCCAAAAAAAAAAAAAAAAAAAAAAAAAGTCCCATAAGCCAGAAAAGAAGAGGCCAGGAAGCCTTACAGGTGAGGAAAATAATTTTTTTAAAAAATCAGCCTGTTGTCAGTAAATAGCCCCCTTAGTGTATTGGTTTGAGCTCTCTCCTGTGATTACTTCTGTGTCTTACATTTAACCTATTATATAACATTAATAATAAACATATTGCTACCCGCTCTTTTCCCACTCTTCATATGGATGGCCTAAAACCATCGTCTTTTCTTTTGTTCAGGCTTTGAGTTCTGAACTTACTTTAACTACATTCAGACTCTAGAAAATGGAGGTTTCTGGGGTTACATTTGAAGATATTTGAGTGACAGGCTCCCTTTGGCCACACAGAATTTCAAGAATAGAATAAAAAAATGTGGATTTAGTTCAAACTCCAGCTGCTTTTTTTTCACCTCAGAAATGGAATCTGGCTGTGGCTAGCCTCAGGGAATGTAAACAGAACCTTACCTGTAATTAACCTGGGGCCTCTCTTGTTCTCAATGCAAATGGTGTTATAATTGTGTTTCCTTTAGTAGCATGGAAGGCCTGTTTTTCTAAAGGTAACTGGCAGTTGAATAGAGGACACCCTATCTTTCTGACAGCCTCCTCCTATCTCCTTCTAGAAAATCAGAATGGTAATAAAACCAGAGTTGCATTTGATGTAAGACATATGGTAATTACTATCATAATATTATCACCCTGGGTTCTGCAATGGTTTTGTCAGTGAGGTACAATTTCACATAGTATCTATGATAAAATCCCCTTTTTGGTTATTGATAGCAATGCCTTTCTAAAATGGTATAGGTGTTTTGTGGCAGCTGCGAAGTTCCTGCTTTGTAGCCAGGTAATTGGGTTGAGAATAAGGTCTGCATGCTAAACTCTGAAGATAGTGAAAGCCCAGGGAATACTGTGTATATTTTGGTAGTTATTTACATTCTAAAAGAAAAGCTTTCGCTAGCTGGTTCTTCTGAAGCAATTCTGAAGAGGGAAAAAAACGAAAAAGAAAAAAGATAGCCCCTTTAGAAAGCCTCTTTGAGGTCTTTAGTCATTTTTTTGAAATTTTGAGCTAATCAATTACATCATGAATCTATAGTTAATATTTTAGGGTTATGTACAGTATTCACAAGTTAGACTATAATTATTTTCATTTCATTCTGCTATTGATTGTTTCATAAGTCAGATTTTACTTTGCTTAATTGTATATTTAATAAAAATTACTTCAGAATAATAAGTATGTGAGCATATAATAAACACTTTGATTTATTTGTCACAGAAATAATTGGTTCTGTAGTATGTTATCTTAAGTTTGCTGTATATATTCAATTTTACAGCTGCTTCCAGGGAACCACATATTGAAGACACTAACAGCATGCCAAAATGCACTACCATAAATCCTTTTTTGGAAATATGTGGGAAATAAATAATGAATAACAATAGTATGTCAAAGTGATTTTATTGCTTAGATTAATAAAAGGAAACTAATATAAGTCCTGATGGGGGAAAACTCAGATTACATTTTTTTCCCTTTTTTTAATGCCATCTCTTGTGCAGAATTCATTTTTTTTAAATCCCACTAAAGACCTATAAAACAGTGAGCTGTGTTCAGGAGTTATTATTTGGGCACAAATGATCACTAGTGGTAATATTCAGTTAGGATGGTGTTGCATACTCCTGTTGAATTGAATAAATATATGTAAAAATGTAGTTTGGCAAGTTAATTCTGCTGTGAAGTGCTAAATAACTAGTAGTGATAATAATTTAGGAATGAAATTGATGTTGTATTAGTTATTGTGATTCAAATTCCTTGGTTAATTTTTTTTTTTTTTTGTATAGGAGAAATTGCCAATGTCAAACAACTGAACTGTAAAGATAACCCAAAAACTAAAGACCTCTGACCCTAACATTTATAATCATATACTTGGTATTTATATAAAAGACCTATAACAAGGTAGTAATTCAAACCATTTTGATGTGACTTAATTCAAAAATTATTATTATTATTAAATGCCTGAAAAGTCCACGTACTTTCTACCTCCCTATAATAGAGTCATGAACAAAATTAAATCCTGCTCTTGTGAGCTTACACTTATTAGGTATGGATTCTGTGCCAGACCCTGTGTAGAACATTTCAGATAGAATTGCAAATAACTCTTTTAGGCATTGTACCAATTTCTCACAGAATAAAGTTGAGACTGAGCAATCATTTGTTAGTATGGGAAAGCACCAGAAATTGGCTCCTGTCTGACTCCCCCAAGCACTCTAAACTTCCCTTTAGTGTGGCAGAAAGGTTACCTTCTGCAGAGGTAAAAAAAAAAAAAAAAAAAAAAAATCTAATTTTTCCAAGGAAAAGTAACAGGCGATAAAGACACCTCTAGATCAGTTGAAAATGTTGTACATATTTGTATGTTTATTGTATTATTTCATTTTGTCACTTGTTCTTTGACTATTTTCCAGGGGCCTTAGTATTTTTACATAAATAAGATATTATGGCCTTGTTTAATGTACTATAGTGTCCTTGTCTATTACTCTTTTTATTTTGTTAGTACACAGCTCTTTAAAACAAATGTGTGATGCATCATCTTTTATTTGAAGCAAAAGATCTAGCTTGAGATCAAAGAACCAAACACTCAGTTTATTTAGTTGTTCATACTCTACATTATAGTAAGAAAAGTATGCACCAAAACTATTATGGCTTATTTCTTCTTGTGTATAAGCCTTTCCTTGGAGAAAAGTTCACGGGCAATTTTCATTGAAAGATTTTTTTTTTTTGAAACATTATGTGCATGTGCTATTGGAGTCTGAGGGTACAGAAATCTTTTCTGTGGAGTAGTTCTTTTTGCGGTGTCAACCCTTAATTTAGAGAACATTATTATAAAGTAATTATATAGTATTTGTGAGGTTACCCAAAAAAGATAAATCCGGAAAATTTATTTTCAGCTTTACAATCACTTTTCTTTTGAAATCTCATTAATTATTGCACTACTGATAATGAATCTTAGGTACTAAAGATTTTTCTAAGGCCCATAGCTAAGGTCATGTGGTGATATAGTGGAAAGAACACTGGACTTTGTACCAGAAGATGTGAGTTTTCACCCACAAATGAGGTCATGAACTGGATGATTCCAAGGTCTTTAAGAGTGTGCTATTCTAGGACCATTGCAAAAGTCTTTCTCTTTAAATAGGGATTATTGTCCCCTTTTTTATGATTTCTCTTTTTTCCTCTCCTTCCGAGATTTAGATAAGTTCAAGAATTCAGGTTTGCTTGTTGAGTCTTAGATACTGAGATGGCTCTTAGATACACGAGTTTGAAGTCCAAGTGAAAAATTATAACTGAGGATGCTCATTTAGAAGTTAATAGACAAATGTTAGTTAAAGCCATGAAAATAGAAAACATAAAAAGCACATGAAATTAGAAGAATTTAGGATGGAACTCTGATAAGACCTAATACAGATTCCCTGATATAGGAACTGGAAAAGGAGATGGGACACTATGTCCAGGAACCGGAGATGCCATTTGGTTGTCTCATGTGTTGCAGAATTGATTATGACATTATGGTCAGTGTCAAGAAATTAACAGATAATAAATCAAAAAACAAAGACCCGTAGTCAAAAATGATACAGTAATCAAGGTATTGGAAGGTCAGTGTAACATACCTTATGGATATAACTGTTGTTTGAATTCCTGTGTAATTTAGGATTTAGAAGAAAGGGGCCTCATATCCAGTTTTAAAGGGAAAGGGGATCAGGAAATTCTTCATGAAAGAGAAAATAATTAATCTGGGCCTAAAAGGATAATGAGAGAAGCCAAAGTTGATGACATCCCAGATAGAGGGAAAAAACTAAGCCAGAGCAGGAAAAGGCAATAAATAGGATATGTTCAGAAAGCCATGTAGGGCTGAGCAGGCTCCAGTCAGTCCTTATGTAAGTGAATTGAGGGCTGAAGATGGACACTTAAAGACGGAAGTATTCCCTCATGTTTACTAGGTCATTCCATACCCCATCACCAGTTTCCTGGAAACTCCAAGAAATGGTGATCCCTTAAAGTCAATCTTGTATTTATTTTTCCAGGAAGGAATGTAAACAACCTCTGACTCCATATAGCTCCCTTTTTCTCTTTGTTGATGGAAACATTTTCAGACAGAATTCAAAATCAGAGTGGTGTGGGAGAAATTTGCAGGGAGTTCCCAGGTCTCTAAGGTAGTGTGCTCTACCCTTCATTCGGCAAATACCTACCAGCTACCTTCTAGGTGCCAGATGTATAGAATATCAGGCTCATCTACTACTTATAGTCATCAAAAGGAAAGAATTAGATGATTCTCAGGATGCTTTATTTTTCTCCTCTGATCTAACTGACCAATAACATTTATCCACATAACTCATTCCCCTTGAAGAGCTTAAGGCTAATTCCAACCAAAACTGAAGCTTGAGAACACCTCATTTCATCTCTCATCTATTCCCCTTACTGTCTGTTTGTTAAGTCTCTCTGAAACCTCATTGTGCAAGATACATTGGCACAAAGAAGAAATGGTGTCAGAGAAACAGTTCAAGGTTGGGAGATTTCTTTAGGCAAAAGATGAGGTCTTCAATGAGGGAAGTGACAACAGAATTAAATGCAGAACAGTCAGATGTAAAAGCAATTTCAGAATGAGAATCGATAGGACTTCATGACCCACTAAAGATGGAAAGTGAGAGCAAGTCAAAATTGACTCTAAAGTCACAGTTCAAATTAGGAGATAGAAAGAGAGGCAAGGCCTGTGCATGTGTGTACGTGTGTGTGTGTGTGTGTGTACGTGTGTGTGTGTGTGTGTGTGTGTGTGTGTGTGTGTGTGTGTGTGTGTGGTAGTAGTGGTGGTATGGAAAGGGGAGCTATAAGAGGCTCATTTTGGACACATTCCTTGGAGAGGCCTCACTGAGATGTTTTATAAGTAATTGAATATCAACTGCCTCTTAGGAGAGTGGTCTGGGTGAGAGAATATAGGTGTGGAATCACTGCAGGATGGGTGCAGAGCAGAGGTCCCAAACTGACCCCACAGGTGGTTTTTGTTTTTTGCTTGTAGTTTTTTTTCGATTATTGTTTTTGATGTTTGACTATACAAGTTTTCCAAAAAGCCTTAAGTTTTGCAAATCATGCACTAAAATACTTATGGGGGAAGTAGAAATGAGGCAGATTACTCAAAACCCATAAATTTGTAAACAGAACATTAACAAAAATAATAATAATACTCTTATTAAATTATTAGCACAGATAAAAACCATGTTAGAGTCTCAATAAAATTTTGTAAAAGAAAATGATTGATGGCTCAACAGATTGATAGCTGAAAGTAGTGTAAGGAAGAGTAGAGTCTGCTGAGTTGTAGAGGACAGAGAAAAATGCATTGATTAAAACAAATACTAAAGAGACACTTCCAATACAGAGTACAAGTTAATTTAAAGGAAGAACTGGGAATAAATGCACTTAGCTGACCAGTGCACTTTGTACTCAGCTCCTATTATTTGTTGGTGCAAGACATTAAGATGATGAGAAAAAAACAACCTAAAACCAACATGAACATGTACTTGATACTGATGTCAGTTCCATCATTACCAGAGAAACACATACAAGAAACATGCTTTATTTCTCCTCTGACCTACCTGGTGAATAATATTTATGCTTATAATTCACTGCTCTCAGTAAGGCCCCTCAAGAGATCAAAACTGACTATATTCCAATTTGGATGCCTTTAGGACTAGGGTATTCAATATCCGTGCCACGAGCTCCACCACTTCCTATCTTATAACTACTAGATCGTCTCATCTCCCTTCCATATCACACGTTTATGTTTCCTGCCTTGTCTCCATTGGATTTTAGTTTGCAGGCCATTGTATAGAGAAGAAAAGAACTTAGGGGGGAAAGTTCACATTTAAGAGCCAACCAAGAACTAAAACCTGATCATCAGATCATCTGGAGAAAATTTTAGAGCTGAAACCAAGGAGCAGAGGATTTCAGAAAAACAGAGTCCCAAGTATAAGATGCTGTGGAGAGATTCAAAGAGATCACTAGATTTACCCAGTAGTCCAAAATTAATGACTTTGGTAAGGACAGGTTTTGCACAGTGTGAAGGGGCAGAGCCAGGCTGCCATGCCAAGGCAAGAGGGTTGTACAGAGTAAGGGAGAGAATGTGCTTCATTCTTTCAAGAAGGCTGATGAGGGAGGAAGGAGAGCGGAGGGCTGCTTTTATCAGGAGACACGTTGAGAGAATTCTCTTTGTTCAACGAGAAATACTTGAATGTATTATTTTTAGACTGAAGACAAGTAGCTACTTGGAAGGAAAAGGGAAATGATTGAAGATGAGAGAACAAGAGCTAGAGAAAAGACTAAATGGAACAACTCTCCAGAGAGCTTATTTCCATCACATATTCACTAAACAAATGTAGATTCATCTTTGTTTCATTTCCAGCTTCTTCTGACTGGAAGTGCGATTTCTGGCAATATAATCACATAATTTCCCCTACCCCCTCTTCACACACACCCCAGTAACTATTCTGTATTGTTCCTTTGTAAAGATACCTAGAGTATACAGTAGTTTCTACCCAAAGACATCTGCTGACAATGCTTTTTGCCAAGTTGGAGTAAAAATTTGACTCCCTGGAAAACTAGAACTTAATCGAGCTGTTTCTTCTGTGACACAGCCCCGAAGGTAGTGAGCAGGTATTCAGGGTGAGTGGACCCCTTTATTACTGATAGATCACCAATCTCATTATGCTTAACATTTAAAACACTGTTAATTTTAATTATTTACATTTAATAATCTGCATTACAATCTAAGCATCTGAATTCCACAGCTAATGTTCTTGATGAAATATTTAGTAAACAATCAACCCTCTTGGATTCCACAGAGCTAAATGTTTTCAATTTGCAGCAAATCTTTCCTCCAGGAGGCCTCCTTCGCACACTAGTGTTCTGGAGGTGGCTGCACCGCGGGAGGCTTCGGCTTCAGCTGCAGCATCCATTTTGTCTCAGGGACTCTCTGTCAACTCTAATGGGATGGATTGCCCTGCTCCACATTAGTGTTAGCAGGTTGAGTGCCGTTGGGACACTCACGCCATCTCCCTTCTCATTTCTCTTCTGTAAGGGCTGGAAACACATTAACAGGAAACCAGTTCTGATGATAGGAGAGCGAAACAACCTTATTTGTGGTCAAAAGACAGAGGCATGATGAAGACTAATCATGGCTCCCACAAGAGATGGTCACTCACATAAGTGATTGGCCAGCCAGCTTTTCCAAAGCAAAATCAGGACCCACTGTCAATGGGAATTCATTTCCATAACCAAGGCCAAGGGAAACCGGCTTATTCACCCTGGCATTCCTGACACAAATACCCCACAGCTCCATTATCCTTTGTACAGAAAGAGGGGCCCACGGTCAACAAAATGTGATCTGGTTACAGTTGATTTTCCAGGAGTGGAGATTTAAAAAATTATGCTATTCTGTGCTCACTTGTGGGGTCTCCCTTGTTATCATTTGTATTACTGGGGGGTTGATTATACCATGTATGGAGCATAGTAGTTAAGAATGAGGAATATGAATTAGACCTTCATTCATTCAACAAGTATTTACTGATTACCTGCTGTGTGCCAAGCACTGAGCTGGGCACCAGAGAATGTAAGGCTCTGGGATTTGAGTCAAGACTTCCACCTACTAGCTGAATCACTTTGAATAAGTCAGTTAACCTTTCCAAGGCTCAACGTCTTTTACTGTAAAATGGGAATAATGAGAGTACCTTCCTCAGGGTAGTTGGGATGGTTATTTTATTATTTACATGGAAATATGTGTAAATAAACTCAGCAGTCATAAGATTTTTCAGCTGGCTTCACTGAGTAGTAGCTTAGTTACCCGTGTAGTTCTGCTCTACCCCACACTGCTTCCCTTCTAACCACTTTATCTTGTACCCAATGACAATGATGACAGGTGAAAATAGCAACACCTTTGCTTTCATGCCAAGCTTAGTTTATAAGCTTTGGAGTGTACCAATTTTACTTTCTCCGGCTCCTCACCTTTCTGCCACCTGTCTTTCCAAGTTCATAATAAAAATAAAACCCAAACACAAAAATTGTAATGACAATCACAGCAGATTTCACTGGATGGCTGTGGCTCACTTATGCTTGTATAAATTCACTGAAAACTTTGGTTTGGAGCTTCAAAAAATTAGCATTTTAATTGTAGGTATTAAATAAAATTTGTCATAGTAGGGCACAACTCTAGTCAGGTAGCAGCTAGAGACCAGACATAGAAGACGTGGCTGTGGTGACTAGATGTTGGGATTACAACTCTGTAAGCTTGGGTAATAGGTCAGACATTTTGTAATTTTTTATTACACAGGCCTCTTAAATACCACCTCTGTGCGTTCTTAAATATCCAGCGTTGCACTCAGCTGTGACAGGCAGCCTTCAGGAAAGATTTTAATCAGCAGCTCCTTCTAAAGTGGACCTGGATTTATCTTTGTATCATGTAATTTCCCATGCCGAGGAGTTCACATTATCGTCAACATAAAAGGCACTGTCATCATTGACTTTCCATGTGAGCTGATGCACAGAGGTCTGCTTAAAGCCCACAATTTGCATTAAGAGAACAAGTTGCTGTTCTCACTTGCTATAGTGGGTTAAATGGTGGCTCTCCCCAAAATATGTCCACTTCCTCATCCCTGTAAATGTAAATGTAACTTGATTTGGAAAAAAAGGATTATTGCAGATGTAATTTAGTAAAAGACCTTGAGATGAAGTCATTCTGGATTACATGGATAAGCCCAAAATCCAATGACAAGTGTTCTTATAAGAAACGTAAGAGGAAAAGACATGGACACAGAGGAAATGAGAAGACTGTGCGAAGATGGCATAATTTAGCATTCGTTTTTCCTTTACCATTCATTCACAGGGATCTGTCACATGACAGGTCAATGTCCTTTTAGGATTGGGTAATTCACTTAATGGTAGATGTCAAGGTGCACCTACCGGATTACCTTCCAAAATAATTAGAGCAGTTAATATTCCCAACATCAGTGACTGAGAACATACGGAGAAATGCCTGTTAACATTCACGTATTTGTTGATTCTTTTATTGAGTTTGTGGAAACATTACTCAGGCCCTGTGAATGTCAGGCACTGTGTTGGGCACAGAGTGCACAGATGCACAGACCCAACATGGTGCTGCCCTCCTGGAGCACTAAGCACAGCGGCACTTCTCGATCTTGGCAGACTCTGGACTTGGTGATCTCTGAAATCCCTTCTGAATATAACTTCATTGGTTTAGTCTCAGACCCTTCTCTTTCCCAGTCCAAATCAGAGCAACTTGGACTCCCAAAAAAGAGCTATGAAACTGATGAGGGCATCCACAGGGCCACTGGGGATGCAGGATGATGATTTAGGCTAGTGTCTCCTGCCATCCTTGCCCTCCACCTCCGTAGACATGTGGAGTATCTCTCCCAACCTAATCATGACAAAACATGATTCAAAATCCACAATTTGCACTGGATTTGTCACAGATGCAGAGCAATCTGAAGAGTTATCCCTCTAAAAGGCTAATTTGAGCCATCATAAATTCCACAAATTCTCTTATCTCTGCCCTAAAGCTTCAGTTAGTACAGATTTCAAATAGTATAGGACATTTTTTTATGAAATACAATAATACCTGAATATTGTATTCTTTAACAAAGACAGGGTGTGAGTTTGCATATGTAGAGTATAGCAGAGTTTTACATGCCCAGCAGGTAATTTATTTAGTGGTCATGTTCTGAGAAGCACAACAGACCAAATGTAGGTGAATCAAAAGGGAGGAGGCAGCGTGTCCCTAGTGCCGCTTCTATTACCCTAGGGCTACCCAAGGCAATAGTTTTCATCCTGATAGGATGCAGAAGGGCTTTCTCTGACATGCAGTGCAAGAAATCTTAAGGTAAAGGTGTTCTGGCTCGGTCCTGAGAACTCTGGCAGTGATTCCTTTGGAATCATTTTCATTTTTAAAAAAAATAGGAGTAAATGGTTATTGTATCACTTCTATGGCTAATAATTTACAAGTCAAGATGATCTGGAGTTAAGAAATGTAATATTCATTATGATACAGCATGAAAAAGAGAAAGTTTTGTTTAGTAAAGAATTTTTGTTTAATCACAGGGCCAAGGGAGATTAGTATAAAATGGTATTTAAAGGATGCTGAGAATAAATTAGATTGTCCCTCTCTAGCTCCCTTTTTATCCTAATTATTTATTCTGCACCTGCTACATTCCCCCAAGTATCTGCGTCACATAAAGGCAGGAAATTTTGTCCATTTGTTCATTGTGGCAGCCCCCGTTTCTTGCATAGTCTGACATATTTTGGCGTTCACTATATATTTGTTGATAAGCAAATGAATGAATGAGTGAATGCAATCTGAAGAACTATCCTTCCAAAAGAATTCATTTGTTGAAATAAGCTAGCACGTTGCTTATGAAGCAGCTTCTTCGATTAAGAGCAGGCTTTAAGGTTAACATGAGATGGAGTTTGTGATTTTAGCATTCAGCCTAATGACGTTGCTCTTGCACAGAGGCTGCTCTCTGCTTCCCTCCACCAGTTTTTCTTCCCTAACATTTGTTTTGCATCTGTAATTATAGCTTTTTCTCCTCAGAATTCACCTGAGGAAAAATTGTGTTTTCCTTACATTTAAAGCTCAGCAAATTGAGTAAAACCAACTGAGGTGAATATTTGACCATCTTTTGAAACACAAGAGGCCTGGAAGCTCGAGAGAGACTACCGCAGCTGCCTTGGGGATGCTTGGCAGCTTGGGCCCAGCATGGAGTGAGTGGTTCTCCTGAGAAATTAGGACTGACTCTGGATGCTCCCCTGGCTCAGCAAAAAAGCCAGAGTAATGCCAGAGTCACTGGCTAAAAAGGCTTTGTGGTGGACCACATCATGGCAAGAGTCTGCGAAAGCCTTCTCACTGGCCAAGCCCCATCATCATGTGTGAACTCATTTAAACCTGATAAAGGTGTCCAGAGGGCCTGGGGTTAATGCCGAGTTGTTTTTTAAGTACAAGATTGATTATGGTTTCCAATAAAATGGATCTGTGATGCCTGAGGTGATTTTTTTAGGAGAAAAAAAAAAAAAGGAAGATTAAAAAGGCTGTGTGTAAGTGGTGTTTTGATTAGACCAGCAGCATAATTCCAGAAAATGAAAAGTAGTAGAAATGTAGGAGAAAATATGCCTGGGGCCTGCCCTCCTGGGATGAACCATGGTCATAAATCATCCCCCACTGTTTCCAATTTTTCCAGTATGATGTTTCTACACTTGTAGATTTAAGTATTCTAAGTTATGAAAAAATAACTAACATACAAACCCATATATTTTAGTTTATATTATTATATTTGCCATCTTGTAATTCTTAGAAGATACTTCATTTACTATTTTCAGGAATATATGATGATCCTGTGCTTTGCTTTCTCATGAGGGGGAGAGAGAAAAACAATAAGCTCCTTGGTTCAGGAAAAACTAATTAGTAATTTTTCTCCAGTTCTCTACGCCTGTGGCAACTGACTTCCTTCCTGACAAACTGAACTTTGCGTCCCAACTTCCATTAGTCTTAGTAGAAGCCATGCATTCTCTCCCCCTTGCTGTGATATAAGAATAATGTTTCCTCTGAGTGGAATAATGGTAATGAAGTCTTTTAGGTATTCACAGAAAAAAAAAAAGAAGTCTTTTACTGTTTTCATTGATTCCAGGAACGAGGCTATAAGAAAAATCCTGTTCCATTTTACCGTAAATACTATTAATCCAGTATGCATTCTTAGTCTACAGAAATGACTGATTTGAATTTAAATGAGGTAGTGTTCAGAGTTTCCATTGAAACACAGATGAAACAAAATTATTCCGTGACTGTAGTTAAATTTTAGAGTTGCTCCTTAGATTGCCTAAACAAAAGCTGGTATTTTCAGTGCACCAAATATTAAAAAGGAGAGTAAAAGCCATGTTCCACAATTCTGATGCATATTAGATCCTGAAATATATTCTTCACCTCCACCATTTTTGATTTATTTCTTTCTGACCTCATTGCCAAGGCAACTCACCCATTTCTTCCAGCAGGTTCAGGACCAATATCTTATTTTAAGTAAGGAGTTTTCACTCAGGAAAATAGGTTGACTTTTGAATTTTGACAAAGTAGAGATTAGAATTATAGTGCTGTTTTAAGAGAAAAATTGAGGTCTGATTCCCAATCTACATAATAATTCAACAGAGTTTAAGGCTGTCGTTAGCACTTTGCATTAGCAGCAAGTAATTACCTCCAAAGAGAATGAGGGTCAAGAATGGTTTCTAACAATCAAGTGGAAGTGTTACTTGCTTTATTGAACATGCTAATACAAAGCTGTATTTGGAAGAGTCAAAGAAGAAAAATGCCTCTAACCCAAATTGCTTTGTGAGCTTTATCGCAAGAGTGGGCCGGAATGGTTTGTAGGCGATAAAAAGTTTAAAGTGTTTAGTTTTAACACTTTAAGTGACTTTACCTAGGAATTTAAGTGATTTTGGATTTATATTTTTGTGTCTAAATTTGATGATGCATCCCATATGTGAAAGGGATAAACATGCATATACTTTTTTGTACATTTAACTTACCTATTTTCAGATGGGTCTGCCTATCCCTGAATAGATAGGTTGGCATCCTACCAGATTACAAAATTAATTTAAGTAGATATGAATGATATAATTTTAGTATGTAGAAGTATTAGCTGAGTCTAGTTTCCTCTTGTGAATTAGGTTTATGAAACATAATGATCCAAACTCAAACATTTGTATTAACCCAGTCTTCCATAATTCTGATCTTGATGGCAAACAATTTGAATTCATAACAATAATTTATTTATTAGCAACAGAATAACTTTGGAAACAAAAATGCAACCAAGTCCAGAATTCATTAATTAAATTTCTTTTTAATTAGATATTAACCAAAATTTAGAATGAATACATTCAGATTATGTAAGTTGATGATAATATAAATAATTCTGACCTAAAAATTATATTTATAGCTTTTCAATAAGTTTTCTCTATCATATAACAGGAAGTAAGTAAAAATTTAATTTTTGAACTAAATAAATAACTTTAAATGATGGATTGTTGAAGTTTAAATTAGATCATGATTATTAAAAAGTTACAAAAATATTCAAAACCATCTGAAATATTTAATTCACTTAAAATTCTATTTCTTATATTGAAAGATTTTTTAGTACACATTAAAACAAAAAAAATTAAGAAAAACTAGGACTTGTAAAGTGTTCAAGCAGAAGTGTAAGTTTGGGCATGTGTATAAATTCTCAAATCCCTTTATCCTGTGCCAACACATTCATATTCCTAAGCAGGATAGCAGGAGAGAAGCTCTAGACAAATTCACAATTTTTAATTCTGCACAAGTTTCTTGTCCTTTATCCTACCACCTACCTCCCACCCATGTCATCTTTAGATGAAATAGGCTTGAAAAATCAGAAAAGTCAGTTGGCTATGCTTCAGTAACAAAAGAAAAATAAAAAAGAAAACCCAAAGAGTACATTGTTTAACATACCAAGGATTTATTCTGTACTCACTCAAAGTCCAAAATGAATCAGACGACCCTTTTCCATTTTGTAACCTATAAGATTGTTGTCATAAAAAGAGTTAAAGTTCACTCCCAATGTCCAAAAAGGCCGGGTTTGAAAGTGCCTCATGACACTTCCTCCCACATTTCACTGATCATAAATCAGCTACCTTATCCCAACCTAACACAAGGGAGGTTTGGCATTTTGGGGCCACTAAGAGGACATGAAGTGACACTTACACCACCTCTGTCACCAAAAACTTTTTCTCTTAAGCTCATCCCATCTCTAGCAGTCAGCTCCCTGTTTTTGCTCCTCAGAACCAAAGTCCATCCAAAGAAAGAAAACTTTTCAGTGAGAAAGAGAGATTAAATGAGAGCACTAGCTCTCATAACAATTCCTGAGGTCGTGGAATTCCAGAATTCCATATTTCAGTGTTAGAGACTCCAGGTCACCCTACGCATCATTTTCTTAAAGATTAAAAAGAAAGAGAACTGTCAAAAATAAGAATATATGCTTACACTATTGAAATAAGTGAGAATACAAATAAGAATGTACTTCTCACTCGACTTCTCTTCCTCCCATATAACTACTCCCACTGTAGTAAATATGATAAAGTACATGTCTGATTTACTTACTCCAAAAATATATCAACTCCTTAAGCTACCTCAAGCTTGAGCAACTTATTATCAACCTAATCTTCATTTCTTAAAGGGTAGCTATTACTGAGCCATTTCATATTCTATTGAATAGTCTGTAACATTGTGGTCATCAGGATGAGTGACACTTTCTGGATTCATCCAACTAACATTTTTAATGTCTTTCAAGTGCCAGGCCTTGTAATAGCTTAATCCTCAGGCTACACCCCTCTCCAGGAGCTCATGGTCCAGCAGCTGCCTTCTGAGTATGGGCAGATACATTATGGAGAAAACAACCACCGTTTCTTGTAATCCATTCCCTGAAGTGTTTTGCTGGATCTGTGCTAAGCCATAAAAAAAGAAGATTCTCTGAGCCCCAGTTTCTTATTGCTCCCGAATAATCACTTAGTATGGGACATATATTAAAGACAAAAATCTTTGCTATTCATGGAAGTTAAGATTTGGAATTAGTTTTTCCCCAAACTAACTTCAACTCTCTCCAACAGTCTACATATCAGATTTTATTTGAGAACCGGGGCCAGGGAAGAGGGCAATGTTGTGAACATTGTTTGGGCTCACTTTTGCCATCAGAGGTGCTCCTTATCTGTGGGTGGTGGGACTGGAGTGGGAGCAAAAGCTGTAAACTGTGGCTCCAGGAGGTGGGCTTTCTAGACCTTGATGGGCCATTAAGCAGCTCTGTGACCTTGAAAGAGTCCTTTGGCCTCTCTGACCTCCAGTATCCTCATGTGTAAAATCAAATGCTTGGGCTAGACAGACCTCTGCCAGCTGTGACACCCTGTTATTCTGAGCATCTGTGCTTCTAACTCTGTAATTGAGGTCACCAGCCCTGTGTCATATAAGGTCTGCAGGGAAGATATATTGGAGCAGGGTCACCAGGTTGATCAACTCAGGAGAAACTCTTCCCACAGTGACTTGCCAAGAGAAAAACCATTAGATGCATCACCTCTGGAACTCCTTGGCATTGATTTTTTTCCCCTATAACTTCCAAATGCTCACTATGGTCACAAACTGTATAATCCTTCTCTAGCTAGTAAGTCACAAAGTAGAAAGTCTGAATGTCATTGAGACAGTCCTGCCAAGAGATACTTAGCCCATTCCTGAGAGCGAGTCAGTGAATTTAGACAGAGGAAGTTATGGAAGGCAGAGTGCTACTTGTCACTGGGACCCCAGCTCAGCCCAAGAGGACTTGTCTCACAGCATTGTGGAATGGTAGACCATTAGAGCCTGAGAAAGGCTCAGCTTTCTCCCCATGTTCAGACACATCTTGCAGATGTGGGAACTGAATCTCAGAGTGGTTGACTAACCCAAGATCATGAACAGTGGGCAGAACTGAAATAAAAGCATATCTTGTGATTCCTGACTCATAGGGCTGTGCTCTCATATTATACTGTGCTAAAGAAGTCATAGACACATTTACTGAAACCTAAATATGGTATCAAGAACTGTCCTATGATAATGTAGTACCAATACTGGTAATTATATATACCTTATATTTATATATATAGCATATATATTATGCACGCACTATTTATTGAGGAGTCAACATTAGCCTGACACTGTGCTAGTCATTTTATGCACCTTGGCTCCATTTTTAACAATAACTCTATTAGATATAATTTCTTTATTATTATTCCCAAGTTATAGGTAAGAAAACTAAAGCTAAGAGAAGAACTAACTCATTCATTGGGTGACATATAAAACACTCATTCAATTGAACCAACTTTTTAAAGCCTTTACTATGTACAGACATTAAACTAGTCACTGAGGGGGAATTTAGAGATAAATTAGTAAAAAGCTGTACCCCCAGGGGGTAATAGTAACATCTGACATAAGCCACAGACATTTGTAACAGTTACATAAGGGAGAAATAGAACTGATGTCAGAAGAAAGATTTAGCTACATTCCAGGGGAATACAGAGAAAGTGATGTATTTTACCATATTGAATGGATTAGGAGAGGAGTTAGTTGAACTGAACCTCAAAACAAAAAAAAAAAGGAAAGAACCGGTGCTGTGCACTGGCATTGGGGTGAAAGGCCTTCCAGAACAGACAGAAGCCAGAGCCTGAAAATCTCTAACCATGCGTGGAACCAAACAGAAATCAGATAGGAAGTCTGATCACTCACCACTACATGGTCACAACAAGGGACAGTGAGTGTAAAACATTTGGTAAGTAAAGACCCAGTATGACTAATCCCATTAACCACTTGCTGTAAAGAAACATCGCTTTTTGATTTTGTTAAAAGGAAAAGTCACTAGAAAATTTGTAAACTTGCTGTCTCAACTAGAAGCAAAATGGAACTGACCCAGCCCACTGTGAACTTCTCTTCAAGAAGCATTTTCCTGGAAAGTCAATGGGGCTCATAGTTGTACTAGGTTGTTGATTCTGTGAATCCACGAATCTGAACATATTATGGGTCAAATCAGTCTCCTGGAAACAGAGTGTCTGCAAGAGGCGGGTCAAAAACAGGAGCCCACATCACCACTTTAAAGAGGAGTGGTGATTTGTCTCCACTGGAGTAAAAACCAAGTGAAGAGATTGGGTTTAAACCAGTGCTGTGCTGGTAAATGTTTAAACACTGGCTCTCTCTAAAAATACGTGTTGAGACATGCTTATGTTTATTTTGAATTTTACTAATATAAAGGTAGCATACAATTTACAAATAATTAAAAAACATACAATACTCTTTGTTGCAAATTCCACTTAGCACATTAATTCTCACAGAATCCTTTCATTGATTTTTTTGCCAAATTCTTGTGTCTGTAGCCAACCTGTGGTTGCTATTAATGAATGAGCCTAATAGTTCCAACATAAATATGATTGATATTTTTAGTTACTTAATGAGTAAAATGAAAGTGAAACAGAAAGACCTGTCTTTGAACTTTACTCAGTCTTCAGTAACACGAGTGACTTTGCTGAATCAAACAATAATTTTCAAGTAATAAAAGACTATTTTTTCAATCTTATGCTATTCATGATATAATGGCTACAGACATGACACATTTTTAACTTTAGTCTATAATATTACCATTTTATCCATTATTTTTCTAACAATCAATAGTATAATAAACCAAGTTTATTATGATTTGTAGAGTTTGCTTATTTCTGTGATATGAATATTACCATATGGTTGGTTTCTAGCTACCAATGAGATATTACTAAATGAAGAGTATGGAAGAGATCTACAGCAGCAGGCCCTAGATAGTGTTTCCACTGGCGTGGACTGAATGTTTATGTCCCCCTGAATTTCTTTGGTGGAAGTCCTAACCCGCAATGTGATGCTATTTGGAGGTGGAGCCTTTGGGAGGTAATTAGGTTTAGATAATGTCATGAGGTGAGGCCTCCATGATGGTATTAGTGTCCAGAGAAGAGGAGAAAGACAAACCAGAGGTCACTCTTTTTCCACCAAGTGAGGATAGAGCCACAGCTAGAAGACTGTCACCTACACTCCAGGAAAACATTTCTTACTAGGAATCGATCTGCCCAGCACCTTGATCTTAGACTTCCCAGCCTCCGGAACTCTGAAAAATAAATATCTCCATCATAAGCTTAACTTTTAATAATGGCTGTACTTAACATCCAGCTCACAAATTCCCTGAAAATTTTTAGAAATCAGTTCTGGGTACCAGTACAGGCTAGCTCCAGCATACTCTTGGTTTAAACTGTGCTGTATTGTTTTGATTAGGGAAGAAATCAGTAATAGAGATGATTAAGGATGGTGAATGTGTGTAAACACTGAAATATGTAATGTGAAACATTATAAAAGCATCAGGGCCCAGAGATGGCATTAGCACCATCCTGTAGAAAATTAAAACTCAGGTTGGAAACTCACACTTCATTAGCTTTTGGGAGAGGGAGCAGGAATGTATGTAACTCATGCTATTAATTTGAAATTTCTCAATTTATAGGTTTCTTTCAAACTAATTTGGTGCCTAGGAAGCTTGATAGGATGATCATGGCCCCTGTGGCTCAATAAAGCTGGGTCTGAATTTTGGTTCTGACATTTATTTACCAGCTTGGAAGAAACACCCCCATTGACCTTTAGCTTCCCACAGTGTTAAAATGGGGAAAGGAATCAAAAGCTGTGTTTACTAATATAACGAATACTCTATGACTTCCAGTCTATGTAGAAGGAATTGGGGATACAGTATATGCAAAGTCATCATAATTTGGCCTTCTGGCATAAGGGACAAAGAAGCAGGCAAGGTGACTTAAACAGACAAACAAAAAACTCAGCACAGTTCCCAGCACACAGAGGTTGCTAAGTGGTAGATTTCCACCCCACTTCACCCCCCCGCCTTAATTACAGATTTCAGTAAGATCAGGGTGGCACAGGCAGAGGTGTGGAGACATTATCTAAGGGCCTGACTACCTGTCATTTATGTTGCACATTATAATGCCCACTTTGTATGTAAAGTTGAATCGAATGTATTTTATAAGTTTTCTTCTACTCTAAAAATCTGTGACCAGCATATGTGTCAGGCAGGGATTTGTTTAATTTGTTTACATAGAGATTCAGATAAATTTAACAATCAGTGTTAGCCACTAGGTCAGATGCTGTATATATTTATATTTTTAATAACATTTCTACTATACTCCCTAGTTATTGTGTCTTTTTGTGAAATGGACTTAATTATGAAAAAGTACTTAGGGAGCTAGAAACCTAAAAACTGAGAAAATGAGATGACTGTTGAAGTGTTTACCAATTTTATTTTCAACTATTATACACATTGGGTTTTGTTTGGAAGTGAGTTATTGTTAATCAATTTTTTTTGTCATGAAGTCCATAAATCCACATTAAATAAACATCCAAACTTGTTAATGTCCTTCTGCTTTCCTGCTATAGTTTCTGTGTTTTCATTAGAATAATTCACTAAAATCAATTTCAAATCTTTTTTTTTTTTCTGGTTTTCCACTAAGTCTTCTCTGACTTACTAAGCAACCAGAACCAGTGTCTACTGCCTGGGTAAGGGAAAGCTGAGACAGAAACTGTGGAGGCATCTGAACACTTACGCTTCTTGGCTGATGTGCATTATTATTTATTTTTTTATTTAGATATAATTGACATAAAACATTATACTAGTTTCAATTACACAATATAATGACTGTGTGTGTGTGTGTGTGTGTGTAGTCATAGTCATATATATATATATATATATAGTGAAATGATCACAATAAGTCTAGTTAACAATTTATAAGCATACATTGTTAGAAATTTTATTTGGTGATAAAAACTTTTAGGATTCATTCTCTTAGTAACTTTCAAGTACATAATAAAGGATTATTAACTATAGTCACTATGCTGTATATTACGTCCCATGGCTTATTTATTTTATAGCTGGAAGTTTGTACTTTTAACTCTCTTCACATATTTCAATGAGGTGTTTTTAAAATATATGTTAGTGCATTTTATGGGCATTTACTTTGTTTAGGTGTTGTGTACAGTTATCTTCCACTGTGTAGTTTTTTTTGGAGGGGGGGATTTTTCACCCTCCAAAATATTTTGATTCTCATTTTCCAAGGTCTTATAGTGTCTTTGTGGGAATGTTATCTGTTGTTTTAACTTTAAATTATCTTGTATTTTCCTAGATCAGAAATAATCCAGGGTAAGGTTTTGGGGAGGCTCACTTGGTTTCTTAGCTCAAGGAGCACTGTCTTGTATTGATATAGTGGAGTACACTTTCTTTAAAATAGATGGTACCTCTGGGGGTTAGGGATGCCTTCTTATTTTTTTCTGAAGGACCTTTAATCTCAAACACTCGCTTCCTCCTTCTGTTCCACCACCTACGCTCCAAGGACACCTCTCCTCTCCCAGAAAAGGTACCTCTACGTTTGTGCACTGCGTATCAAGCACTATCAAGCCCTCTCCAGTTGTGTCCTCAGTGGTGATGTTCTGATCTATCACCTTTGTCAGTATTTATTCTCTCAGAATGTGACATTTTCTTACTGGGAATGGTTTTATCTATGCTCCGCCAGTTCTAGACCCTGCCTCCTCTCTTCTTTCCAGAGCATTCTCTACTCCACTCTCAGCTTCAACAAGGACTTCATTGCTGGCTCTGCAGGTTCCAGATTTTTATTTCCCTTCCTCTGTATAAATTAAGTTTTGTAGCATTCTCTGTTTCCTAGTTATGTTGTAGACAGGAACTGTGGGTGGTCTTATTTGCTCTCGGTATTGATCTCTACAGATTTTGGAGGGCACATATAGAGAGATCCTATTTAATTAATGTATAGAAACTTTAAACCTGCATCTATTCTTATTTCCTTGGTGTTTTAATATAAATACAATTACGTATTTTACATGTTTAAATCTATCATGGCAACCTAATATAATGTCTATACTTTTCTCTTTTTTTGTGATTTGTTTTTTACATTTCACTCTTTAATGATTTTGGCTTGTTTATCTACTCCTGTTCTGGCTTATGAGCACAGTATAGTAGTACATAAGGAATTGTAGCCTAGTTTGCTTATAAATGGATAGATGCTTAGACAAATGAAGGGCAAGCGAGGGCCTGTCCAAAGGTGGTTGGTGCATTTTGACGCACAAAATGGACAGGAGTAGGGGAAGTATTGCTCGTAAATTTCTCACAGAAGTTGAATGCCAGGTTCTCATTTCTGCTGAGTTTCTTGAGGACCAATTGCCTTCAAAGCTGGCTACTCATCAGATTTCTCAGAAGAGCTTTATGGATTGTCACATTCTTAGTCTCTTGTTTGGGGATAAAGAACAAATTCATAAGGCCTATAAGATTCTTCATTTTCTACCCCATGCCTGCTTTTCCAGCATCATCTGTAATTTCAGATTTTTTGCTCTCCATACACCAACCTCACTGGTCTCATTTCACCTTCTCAAACGTTCCATGCTTCTCTCCACAAGAGGATGTTTGCATATGCTGTCCCCACTCCCTGGCTCTTCCTGCTCTCTTGAATGTACCTAATCTATCTCTTCCCCTAGTCATTGCTTGTGTATCTTTCAGATCTCAAGAGATGTCTTCCTTGAGTGTGCCATCACACATTCTCATAGTAACTTATACTTTTGGGTCATTCTTGCAGTTATAATTTTTGCAAGGTCATCTCACTAACAATGTTCTCCTCCTCCAGCAGACTATAACCTCCATGAATGTAGGAATAGCCATCATTGAATCCCATGTGCTTAGAAATGCCACAGGAAATGCTGAATAAAATTTTTGTTGAATGCATGAATGTATATTGTGAGGGCTTACTGTACAAAATGAAACAAACAGAGTATGACAATCATTTAATCAGATAGTTGGCTGCTTTTTAAAAAATCATTATTTGGTATTCTCTGAAAATGGTGCTGAAAGAATTAAACATATACACAGCCTGAGAAACAGATGGAATAACTAAGAGGGAAAGTTGAGGAAGGTTGAAGAAACCACGATAAAAAATTCTAAGCTATATGCTGGTTATGTCTGAAAGCATAATGTTCATTTCTAGTCACATCCCTTCCACAAGAAGTTTAAAGACACAATGAAGAGAAGAGCCTGGGAAGGACAGCTTGGATGATCTCAGATCAAATATCTAACAGCTCACAGAAAGTGTAGAGACTTGTAGTGAAAAGTCAAGAGGACTTAAAGGAGATGTAATTATAGATCCAAAGCTCAATTGCTGTGTGTGATAATGTCGCCCACTTTCATTTTAACAAAGACCTGTTTATGCAATGCAGATTCTAGAGTGGAGGTCTCGAAATTTCCAAGCAAATTTATGAAGTGTTTTTTTTTTAATCAATAGCAACTGAGGGACCTAAATGCATATAGTAATGTTGAGCATTGAAATTGATATCTAAAGATAAAGCACTCTTACATCTGTGAATAAGTTCTTTTCTCTCTCTCTTTCTCTCTCTCTCTCTCTCTCTCTCTCTCTCTCTCTCTCTCTCTCTCATGCATGTTTAAGGAAAATATTAAAATGAAGTGTATAACACAGTAACACTGATAGAGTTAATTCAATCTTTTAAACCAAAATACTACATATTCACTTTGCATTTCTTACATTTTAATCAGCCTCTTTTTTCTTTGTCTAAAAGAGACAAAAAGATGACTGTTGTTTTCCACTCACTAGTGTAGTCTATTCACTCCAAAAGTGAAAGGAGATTAATAATTTCTTACTGTTTAACAGGGGCTTTGAGGGAAAAGCTTAACATTGACTTTTTGTAGAGTTGTTTATGTTACACTTTATACTGGTATAGAGATGGCACTGGCTTATCCAAACAGCTCTTGAAATATATTTCTTCCATCCTTTTGAGAATTTGTGGATTATTAGGAATTTTTTTAGAAGCTCAAGTAGGAATAAAAAAAAATAGTTGGTAGGATGACTAGGAACAGAGCTAGAGGGAGACTAAGGCGATGGACTGTGGTAGCAGAGATATTACCCATTAGCTAGAACATGTTCAATTACTTACCACATTAAAGAATGTGGCTAAAGGCTTAAATCATCATGCATTGTTTCCAGCTAGAAAATAAATCAAATTTAACATGACCAACCAATGCTTTGTTGGTAATAGGTTAAGGCCATACAGTGAATGCTCTGCATTTACAACCATTCCTATTAGAGTAGGTACAGTTAGGCTACAGAACACTATGGAGTCGTGCATAACCAAAGGCTTGAGTTGGTCTGAATGTCTTTGACCTTGAGAAGGCATAATAAATAAGACTAAGCAAGACAAGGACTAAGGAACAAATTCAGGACAGGATATTCAATTGAATTGAAGAGTGGGGTGTCTTAACTACAGGATAGCTTCATTTAGATGATCATCATGTAAAAGAGTGAGTTGGGGATCTAATTCAGTAGGTAGACATTCAGGGGCATTCAAACTGCTTCTCAAAGCAGACAAATACTGTATGTCCTTTTCTCACCATTTCCACATTTACCTCTGTGATAGGCAAAATAAAAGCCCACAGAGATGTCCTAATAGATAGCCTACACCTTGAAAACCTGTGAATATGTTACCTGAGAATTTCTTACCTTACCTTACCAAAAAAAGACTTTGCCAATATGATTAAGATTAGAAACCTTGAGATGGGGACATTACCTGATATTATCCAAATGAACCCAGCCTAATAATATGAGTCATTAAAAGGGAAGAACCTGTCTCAGCAGAAGTCAGAGTCAAAGTGAGAAGTGACTACAAAAGAATGGTGAGAGAGATGCAATGTTTCTATTTCTGAAGATGGAGGTCAGGGACCACAAGGCAAAGAATGTATGTAGTCGACAGAAGCTTGAAAAGGCAAGGAATGGGTTCTTTTTAGAGCATCCAGGAAGGGAACACAGCCCTGAGATCTCCTCAGTTTTAGCCCAGTGATGGATGTATGTTTGATCTACTGAGATAATCATATCATTGATTTTTATATACTGTTGATAAGGTTAATTATATTAATTAATCTTTGAAATATTAAAGCAAGCTCGTATTCCTGAAATAAATCCCATTTGATCATGAGAGGGGTGTGTGTGTGTGTGTGTGTGTTGCTGGATTCACTTTGATAATATTTAATTCAGGATTGTTACAGCTATGGTCATGACTGAGATTGTTTGGTAATTTTCTCCAGTGCTTTTATGCACTGATGGGACCTATTCTTTTGCCTTTGTGCACCAAAACCAGACTGCTTTAATTCCTGAAGCTTTATAGAACATTTCAGTTTCTAATAAAACTAGTTCCCCCCTGCTCTTTTTTGTTTCTTGATGATTCTAGTTTATAGAATTGAAAATCAGCTTATCTGGTTACATGTTGATATTTTTATTAGATTTCAATTAAAATGATAAACTAGAGAAAATTGACATTTTTATGGTTTTGAATCTTTATATCAAAACATGTAGTATGCCTTTTCATTTGTCGAAGTCTTGTTTCATATTTTTCATACCTGTTTTAGAGGCTTTTTCCCCTTAACAGAAGCCTGCAAATTTTCTTGGTAAATGTATTCATAAGTGTATTATTATTATTTTTTGCTGTTGTAAATAAAATTTTGTATAAAGGGTATTGACTTCCGTTTGTTAGTTTTATAAGCTTATACATTACTGCATTTCTTTATTAGTAGTATTGTTTTTAAAATATAAAATCTTATTATTCCTTCTCTTTTCCAATTTTTATACCTCTCATTTTTTCTCATAATAGTTTTAGAAGATTTTAAGTCTGGTACATTGTTATATTATAATGTTAATATTTGGTATTTTTTTGCGAGGATATTTCTAATGTTTATCTATTAAGAATGACATTGGCTTTGGGACAGAGTTAAGATATATCATCTCTGTTAAGCAACTAACCATTAATTACCTTTTTGTTGAGCATTTATCACAAATGGCTTTGGATCTTTTAAATATTTTTCTGTGTCTATGGAGATTTTCATACTATTTCTCCTTTTGATCCATTAAAATGATAATTGTATCTATATATTTCCCCATATTGAACCTTCTTTGCATTTCTGGGATAAATTTCACATGGTCATAATGATTTTTGATTCTGCAGGGCAAGAAACTTTAGAGCAACATTCTTTATAATATTCAAAAATTGGAAATAATATATAAGTTCATCAACAGAGCAATAGACAAGTTGGAGTACTTTAATGAATGAAATATTATATATCGATGGAAGTTAAACCTTATAGATATATATGCCAAGGTGAATAAATCTCACAAATATAGAATTGCATTCCCCCCTCCAAAAAAAACAAAACACAAAAGAATATATACTGTGTGATTTTATTTGTTTAAAGTTCAAAAGTGGGCACAACTAAACTATAGTCTTTAGGAATGAATACTTGATAAACGTATGAAGAAAAATAAATGATTATCATAAAAATTAGGATAATAGTTACCTTTAAAGGAGAGAGCTGATTGGACAGAGTTACCTGAGGAGCTTCTAAGCTGCTGGTGATGTTTGAATTCCTGAACTAGGTAGCATGTGCGTATAAATGTGCTTTATAATAGTTTGTGGAGCTTTTTATTTATAGTTATGTATTTATTTATATGCAGTTTTTTCCACATGTGTGTATTGGATTATAAAAAGTTTTTAAAAATTATTTGCAAATAATTTATTTAAGATTTTTATATCAATATTCAGAAATGAGATGTTATAGTGTCCCCATGTTTTTATTCATTTTCAAGGTTTGGTATTATGATTTCATGAAAATAAACCAGAGATTTTCCTTCTTTATTTGGGCTCTAAAAGTGTTGAGATCACTGTACAATAATCTGTTTTTTAAAGAGTTAAATGTAAAACCCAAAATTATAAAATTACTGGAAGAAAATATAGGAGAAAATCTTCTTGATATGGTCTAGACAATTATTTTTTAGATATGATTTCAAAAGCGCAGGCAACAAAAGCAGAAATAGACAAATGGGATTGCATCAAACTAAAAGGCTTCTGAACAGCAAAGGGAAAAAAAATCAACAGAATGAAGAAACAACCTGCAGAATGAGAGAAAGTATTTATAAACCATACATATGAAGAGGGAGTTAATATTTAAAATATATAAGGAACTCAAACAACTTAATAGCAAGAAAAAAAATAAACCATTTAAAAAATGGGCAAAGTACCTGAATAGACATTTCTCAAAATAAAATATACAAATGGCCAATAGCTATAAAAGATGCTCAACATCATTAATCATCATGGAAGTATAAATCAAAACCACATCTGTTAGAAAGACTTATTTTCAAAGTCAAAAGATAACAAGTTTTGTGAGGATGTGAAAAGGGAACCCTTGTACACTGTCAGTGGGAATGTAAATTGTTGTAACCACTATGGAAAACAATATAGAACTTATTAAAAATAGAACCAACAATCCCACTTCTGGGTGCATATCCAATGGGAATGAAACCAGTATATCAAAGAAATATCTGCACTCCCACTTTCATTGCAATATTATTTACAATAGCCTAGACACGGAATCAGCCAAGGTGTCCATGGATGAATGAATGGATAAAAGAAATGTCATAAACATATATATATATATATGTATGTATACACACACACACATACACACACACACACACACACACACACACACACACACACTAGAATATTACTGTCTTTATAAAAAAGAAATTCTGTGATTTGCAACAACATGGATGATATTGGAATACATTATGCTACGTGAAATGAGCCAGGCACAGAAAGACAAATTCTGCATAATCTCACTTATATGTGAAATCTAAAAAAAAAAATTTTGAACTCATAGAAGCAGAGAATAGAATTGTAGTTACCGGGGGCTGAGGAGGTAGGGAAAATGTTGGTACAACAAAATGTACAAAGTTGGAGTTGTGTAGGATGAATAAGTCTAAAGATTAAATGTGCATTATTATAGCTAATAATAGTGTTGAATATTGGATATATGCTAAAAGAATATATTTCTGGTGCTTTTATCACACATAAAAATGGTAACTATGTGAGAAGATATGTTATTAGCTTGACTGTAGTAATCATTTCACTGTGACTATATGTATCAAATCATAATGTTGTATACCTTAAGTACATACATTTTTTAAAATAAAATATTTTTTTAAGAAAGAAAGAAATATATGTAGATTTCCATAGTGTTGGCTAGATTTCCATAGTGTTGGGGTAGTGAAAACGTTCTAAAGTCAGTTATGATGATGGATGCATAACTCTGTCAGTATACTAAAATCCACTGAGTTGTACACTTGCAATGGGTGAAATGTATTGTATTTGAATTATATCTCAGTATAGCTGTTAAAAAATGAAAGTCCTCTTTTCTACAGTTTGTCTGCTTATTTATCCTTATAAAAATCCTTTTTAGGTGTTACTCTGTCAATCTTGATACTACATTTGTGAGGGGGTACATATACAGCTTGTAACTGCATTGTGAATTGTATCTCTTAAAAGACTTTATTTATTTATTTATTTATTTATTTATTTATTTATTTATTTATTTGCCTGGATAGGCAGGAAATATTGTCACTGCAGACATATTTTCCCTGAATTCTTCTATTTCTGTATTATTATTTATCCTTTTTCAGCCAGATGATCACTTCATTGTGGAGGTTTTTTCCCTTTCACTTCATAGGAAAACATTTGTTCACAATTTTTATCTTCCTTATGGAAATATTTTACAAAAGGATGTACTTTGTTCAAAAATTCTACTCCTTTTTGCTTTTTTCCTAGATTATCTTTGTATCAGTGATATAATCATTTCTTTTTTATTAATCATCACTGAACAATTTTTGTTTTCGTAGACCAGGCATTTTATTGAGCCAGGTCTAGGATAGCATTCATTCCTATCTAGTGCAGCTTCACAGTGCAAAGTTTTCTTCCCCCTAGAGCTTCTACAAAGATACAACACCTCCTAGAAATGAGCCTTGTCAGTCCGAATATTCATTTAGCTTTGCTTCTTTTTCATTGAACTCACTATGGTTCTATTGGCGGTGGAAATTGACCTTCTGTTTCTGCAAATACTTTTGCCAACAAAGGGTTCAGCATCTGCCTCTTCAAGGCACAACTCTTACTTTTGGGAAATGATTTTTTGTGTGTGTGCCATTTCCTGAGATCTGCCAAGGCTGGGCTCCTACTACTGAGATCTTAAGATCTTCCCTCAGCCTCTTTCTATTTCCTCTCAGGAGAACTCAGTTGCTTTTAGAAAATATTAAAAATATATAAGAATCTGTCTTGAACTTTTACTAAAAAGTGAATTTTTGTTGTGACTTTACCTGAAAATCCAGACACATGAAGTTTAATCCCCCAGTCTGTTCATTCCATCAGGTTGGAATGTGGACCTTCTCAAGCTTTGCTATCCCTATTGCTCATTTCAAAGTGGTTTAGTAGAAATACCCTGGAGGAATAATCCTGGTGCCTGCCCCAAAGCTCTGTGCAGACATACAGACTCTAAAAGAAGGCAACCTGTGCCTTCCCAGATTTATTCCTGTTTCCTCTCTCACCTAATCTTCTCAAATACACTCCTCATCTATGCTAGGAGGCAATGAAAAAGTGGATCACTGACAATTGGAAAATTCTTTTATGCATAGCCTATTCCTGGCAGCAAACTAGACAATACATTCAAACTGGGCGATTTGAGAATTCAATAAAGGAACTACTAATTATCTCTGTGGGACTAGGGTTTGAGGAGAGCAGTCAAGCAACAGTGCAGTATCTTGGGGTTTATAAATGGCAGGGAGCCTTTTACCATCTCTAGGCCTGAAGGGGCCAAGCATGGGAGTGGAACAGGAACCCACAGAGGACATTGTATAGAGAGGGCTTCCTGAAAGAACTGTGATCTTCAGTAGAGGGATATAGACCCCCATATGGAGGGAAAATTCTAACCTTTCTCCTCTCGCTCTCACAGCCCCTGCAGCGCCTCTCATTAGCCAAACCCAGTTAAAAGCCAGATAGCAAATAGAGCCTACTGATCAGTCCTTAAAGATCAGCCTCTCTGGACAAGGTGAGAAGAAAGGAGAGTGGGTCTGGAGGGGCAGACAGAAGATACACAGCACTCTATGGATCCACCAATTGACTAAACAAAATTCAAAACAGTCTTTATTCTATAGCAAACATGTTGCAAAATCATGTTACAAGGTGATTCTAAAGAAAACATAAGTTTGAGGCCACAGGTCAATTAAAAGGTGAACATTAGTGCTCAGCACAGTTACTCATTATTATGTACAAATGAACAAATATTTAGAATTAAAAGCAAGGCATATAACGGTTAAACACACACCCACTGAACATCATCTAAAAATCATCAAGCTTTATTGCCATTTTATCCTAAATTCCCCACCGCTTTTCATCAGTTTCCATAAACAGTTCTCTTCTGACCAGCCTAATTTTAATCCCTAGGTTCCTACCTCAGCCTTCTCTGCTGGTTCTACTCTTTATCTTTGTTCATTTACTATGTTATTTTTTATTATGGTGACATTGGTTAACAGAATCCAGTAAGTTTCAGGTGTACAATTGAACTGTAAGTTAAATTGTACACACACACACACACACACACACACACACACACACACACACACACATTGCATTGTGTTTACCTCCCATAGTTAGATTTCTTTCTGTCACCACATATTGGACCCCTTTTATCCCATCTACCTCACTCTTACCCACTCCCCCACCTACCCTCTGTTAACCACTAGTCTATTGTTCATGTCCATGAGTCTCTGTTTGTTTTTCATATTCGTTTGTTGCTTTTAGGTTTATAGTCCAAGTGTAAGTGATATCTGGTTTTTGCCTTTTTCTCTTTGGCTTACTTCACTTAGCACGATTAGCTCAAGGTTCATTCATGTTGTCGCAAATGGCAGTATTTCATCTCTTCTTATGACTAATATTCCATTGTATATATGAATCACAGCTTCTTTATCTAATCGTCTATTGTAAGACACTTTGATTGCTTCCATGCCCTGGCCACCGTGAATAATGCTGCTCTGAATGTTGGGATTCAAATATCTTTTCGGATATGTATTTTTAAATCTTTGGGGTAAATACCCAGTAGAGAGATTGCTGGATCATATAGTAGATCAATTCTTAGTTTTTTGAGGAACCTCCATACTGTTTCCCATAGTGGCTATACCAATTTGCAGTCCCACCAGCAGTGTATGAGGGTTCCTATTTCTCCACATCTTCTCCAACATTTGTTATTACTTGTCTTGTTGATTATAACTATTCTAGCAAGTGTGAGATGGTATCTCATTGTGGTTTTGGTTTGCATTTCCCTAACAGCTAGCGATGAACATCTTTTCATATGTTTGTTGGCCATTTGTATGACTTCCTGAGAGAAGTGTATGTTCAGGTCCTCTGCTCATTTTTTAATTGGATCGTTTGCTTTTTTGTTGTTAGTGAGTTGTATGTATATTTTGTTAGTGAGTTCTTTGTATATTTTGGATATTAGGCCCTAGTGGAGGTGTTGCTTGCAAATATCTTCTCCCATTCAGATGGTTGTCTCTTTACCTTGTTAATAGTTTTTTGCTGTACAGAAGCTTTTTAGTTTGATGTAATCCCATTTATTTATTTTTGCTTTTACTTCCCTTACTTTTGAGGTCAAATTCATAAAATCCTCTCTAAGTCCAAGGTCCTTGAGTTTAGTTCCTATTTCTATTTGTTCATTTCTTTGACATCAGTTTTCACATCTTTTCTAAAGAGACTCCAAACTCTTTCTTCAGTTCAACCCTGTCTCAGGAACTCTAGTGGACATTTTTACTTGGATGCTTCACAGGCATCTTAAATTTACATGATAAAAACCTAACTTATTATCTTAAGCTGTCCCAACACCTCCTTATCCTCCCATCCACTCCCCATCCCCAGCACACATACCTATGCCTGTTCCTGAATTCTCAAACTTATTTAACATTATATGGCTTCCTTAATTTTTGTTTTCTGACAAAAATAGATAAATTACAAAAGCAATTTCTTTTTTGGCAGAGAAATAAGAAAATATTCAAAAGTTTTCATTGGTGCTTTTTATAATGAAGAAGGAATCAGATATTTTTATAGTCTATATAGGAGTCAATCTTCCAAAAACACATCCCAAAAGTAATCCTCAACACTTCCTTCATTTCCCACACCCACGTAGTCATAAGTCTACGGTGAAGACATATAGCTCATGTCTTTTCTGCTTGGTGCAATATCTCCAGTGCCTAGCATTGAAGTAAATATTTCTGGAACAAATGAATGACTCTGTCTTTCAACTCTACCTTCTAACTCTCTCTTCCTGCATCCCAGCTATCACCGTGGCATGGATTCTCATCATCTTTTTCCTAAAGCACTGAAGAGCCTTCTGAGGGTTCTTCCTGCCTCCAAATAGTCCCGACCATCAATTCTTTATTCACTGCAGCCAATGACCTTTCCAAAGTGCAAATTTGGTCTCATCACCCTCTTTTTTAAATGATAAAATCAAGGCTGCTACTAGCTCTCCCTTGTTTGCTGGGCCCACAAATGGTTCCTGTGTGTTTGCCCAACACTGTGCATTTGAATTCTCAAGGCGTGCCCCTCTAGTTACCCAACGTCCCCTGAGCTACCTAACCCATTTGCTGCCTCTTACCCATAGGATAAAGTCCCAGCTCCTTAGCATGGAAATCAACTTGCCTTTCTAGCCTCATCTCTCCCTCCTTGCCCATTCACTCACTTGGAACCTCAACCTTTCACAGTTCCTGAAAATGTTTTCTGTATGCTGCGCATGCTTCTCTCTGGGGAGCTCCTACTCATACTTTAAGAAACACCTCAAACATTACCCCTGCCGTGATACCTTTGTGAACTCTCTAGTGTTCGTTGCTTCTTCCTCTATGATTTTGTAGTTATTTTGTCTATCTCTGCACTGATAATTACATTTTTACATTTCTGTTTGCTCAGCTACTTCACAGGCCTCAAAGACCTAAACAATATTACGGGTTTTTTTTTTTCCATGCAAAATTTAAAAAATAGCAAGGGCTCATCAATGTTTATTAAATTAATGAACACTTTATTAGCCTAATTTATTGAGTACCCTTAGTACTCGTTTAACAGTACCATGTTTCTTATGTCTCAGTGTTATGTTTCACTGAAGCTTTCTCTAATGAATTTTGAAAGAAATATGAAATGTTGCTGCATTACCCTTCAGACAGATGGGAGTTTAATTTCTATTTATACTTTTCTTGTACTACTAGAAATAATAACTTTCCTTATAGGGGTGAATCTCTGAGACTGCTGTTTAAGAAAATTGTTATCACTGGAAAAATTTGCAAAGCTTGATTTTACCAGGCTCTACACCTTGTATCTAAGCAGTTAATTCTCTACTCTGTTCTGTTTAGCTTTCAGCTCTGGAAAATGTTCATTGTTCACCTCCTTTGTGCAGATTTAGTCACTGTCTCCTCTGTCTTTCAGTAATCTCTCCTAGTAAGGCCATATTTCTTTTTTTTTTTTTTTCAACTGTGAATTTCTCTGCACTGGAGCCTCCTGATATAGAATCTATATGAGGAAGATCTGGTTGAAAAGCACTATTTTCTAAAGGTTCCCCCTTTTACTTAGTATTGGAAAGAATTTTTTTAAGATTAAACAAACTTGTTATAAACTAACATACACTGTGAAATATACATGTAACCATATGTAATTATAAATACATTTTTCTTATCAGAGAAGGCAGCAGGCAAATCAGCCACCCTCACAAGGTCATATTTCACAGAGGCAGCTGAATTCACCCACTATTGAATTATGTTATGAAGCCAGGGATTTAGTATTGTCATTTATTTTGATTGACACCAAAAGCCTTCTAGGACAGTAAATGTAAAGACGTTTAAAAAACATCACTTACAAAGTGTCTTGATGGCTCCTGCTAATGAGTTTTAAAATGTGGTACAACAGCTTAATCAAATCAGACAGCTCCATAAAAGAATTAATTTGGTCATTGGCTCTTTTTCCAAAATGACTTGTTTTTTACTCTGTAAGGTGAGAATTTTCCTGTGACTAAAATATTCACTACTAGATTCAAAATGACATGACCAGGGGTTGTAACAGATTTCCCAACGTTTCTCAGAGCTATTCGCATTATGGCTTCCTGTTGAACGAGTGGCACACCTTTCTTAAGACTTATTTTAGTGAAAGAAAAAAAGAATGTGAACTACATGTATTAAAAACCATGAACACACACTTAGAGCCCCTGTTCTGGATAATTCATACATGAAATTTTAGAAATTGAAATGACACTGAGATGCTACTTATGGACCACCAATGGAGAAGATTCACCCATTCTATCTCAGACCACAGCAGTCATTTTTTTCAATGTCAAGAGAAACACATTGGACAATAATCAGCCAAAGGCAGAAAAGTCTCACTTTATTTTTTGCTAACCATTCTTACTGACAGCTAATTTAGCTGTACTTTTCAAATTATTATTTCTCTTTCTCTTTTCCCCAACCCCTAGCTTTTCTCTGCTTTCTCTCTCTCCTATATATAAATTCTTATATGTACTGTTAAATTCCTATATGTACTATTTGCCACCATCTCTATTTGACATTTATATATGTGTTTATTAGATATATGTTGATGTCATCTATGAGACTTGCTCCATGAGGGAAAGGACTACGTCTCTTTTGGTTAACCATTTCATTCTCGGCAACTAGCAATGAGCCCAGGAGGAGTATGTATTAAGTGAGAGGATAAATAGAAAAGAGAGACCACTAGGTTTTATTGTCTTCAAAAGTTCTGCTCTTAATAAATGTGCCCAGTTGTGTTGTAAGGCTTTAGACACCTTTATCATTTACAAAGAGCTTTCACAAGCATGTCCTTATTATAAACAGGTGTGATTGCCCTATTCTATTTACAGACTGGACTGAAACCGGGAAAGGTTAAGCAACACAAAGTTGCAGAGCTAACTCCTGGCAAAACCAGACTTTAAATTCCTGTCTTCTAAGCCTGAACAAGGCCAGTGGCCTCTCCTACATATATAGGGACTTCTTTGTATCAAGGTATGTGGAGTCTGTGCATGGAAGGCAGTGATCACATCTTATCCCTCATTCAGTACAGGCGTTGCACCTACTCTGCACCAGACACTGCACAAAGCTTCCAGGTGGTGAACCTGGGTGAGATGCGGTCCTTGTCCTCAAAAACACTCATGATTTAATGCTAGCATAGTGTTTCAAATGTGCAAATTTTCAACTTAGTTGAATTTCTTCCTGGTTGAAATTCTACCCTGCCCACAGTTACAGTATCATGCAGATTAAATGGGAGAAAAAGCAAGGCATGGCAGTTTGAACATACATTAACAGCTATTGCTTCAGGTTTGAAACAAGATTTTTAACCATTCTGCACATGTGTTAGGGATCCTCACAATAGTACATATTTCCAGAGCTGAAGCCAGAAGTTTTAAATTTATAAAACAATGTTGGAACTTCTTTCAGCATGTACAGCTGGAACCAGGATGGCATTGTCAAGAAATTGTTCTGGAAACTATAGGCAGCAAGTGTACCTTGTCTTTTCCATTTTTCCAGTGTTAGTGTCTCCAAAGACTGCTGAGTGAGAAAAGACCCTGCAAAGGTGTGAGATGGAAATCATATTACAACATTTCGAGCAGGTGAGATCGTCAGAGATGATGGGAAAGAAAATGGCACTTTAATGCATGAGAATAATCTTCCAGGATTTGTACCAAGATGTGTTATTTTTAACAAGAAGAGTTCCCAGAAGGGTCAGTTTTAGGAATGTCACATGAGTCCCTGGAGAAAATAGGTGGTTGATGAGCTATCACACTCAAAGGTTGAGTGTGTTGGGTAAAGCGAGCAGGGTGAGGTGAGGTCCTGAGAAGTGCAAATTACAAAACAAATTTACTTTTTTATTTGTTTCACAATAGATGAATTTGAAACAAAAAGATAAAAATAATCCTATAAGTGAGTAGAAACTGAGGAAGTAAACTAAGAGATAAAGGTTTAGTTCTTATGTGTAGGAGATACACAGAGTGTGTACAATTTTGTGGAGGCAATAAATCCTAGTTTCAAGAAAGGGTAAAAGAATACTCAGGGAGGAGACACATGTGAACAGTGGTACATAAACGTTAAGGAACATGACAAAGTTGGGAGGGGTCTAGAAGAAGTAGTTTTGCGTGCAACATGAAACATGGCAACAACAGATTCAGCTAGCTCTGGCTCAAAATGACCTGAAAATCTTGTATAGAAAGTTTCCAACCAAGCAGTGCTATTTCCTGCCATATGAATTGAAGCTTTTCTAAGACTTTTATTAGTTGATTTCTCTTAAACAGGATCCAGACAACTAAATTACCACTCATTGAATACTACAGTGGGTATCACATCAAGATTCAGTCTGTTCTTTCATTTTCTACTAAAGAAATAAAATTAGATACCAGTAATACAGGTTACATTGAAGCTAACAATTTGAGGTTGTACCTACCACCATTATAGTAAAGGATTTCCCTTGCGTTTTACATGAAACACTGTGAATGACATTTTAAAGGAAAAAATGTTTAGGACAATTGCATTGTGTAATTGAACAAAATCTATTCTTATTTCAGATCCAATGATGATCTGTAAGAACTATGCACAAGGAGATGAATTATATTCTGTGTTGAACAGAGTGAAGGGTTTTATTCACAGGAAAAGAAAATTTAGTTTCTTTTATATACCACTTACATGTTGGGCTTTTTTTCTCATTGTTAGAACTTACATTTTTAAAGTTTAGAGTTTTAAAATTCTCCAGAGACTTTGAACCGTCATTGAGTAATCCATCAAAAATCCAGAGGCATTAAAAGTTCTGTGACTAATATGTGTGAAATGTTTGAAGATGAAACTCTCTTTTGTAATTATACACTGCAAAATATGGAATAATTTCTGCTGTGTGAATTACCTACCTGAGGATACTATTTGGAAGTTCTATCTTGCATAAATAACAGTCTCTTATAGAAGAGCAGCAGTGTATTCACATCTGGAATGAAAATTATTTCAGAATCATTCTCATGAAATTTTTTTTTGTTGTTATTACTTAAATCTAGTGACTATCAAAGGGAAATAAACTCACACAGCTGACTTTTTTCAGAGTGATTCAATTTATTCTTGTTCTAATATTGTAGGAAAATAAAAAGGTTAGAATTACCTTTTGAATTCAATATGCTATTTCCCTTTGATGCCTAAACAAATGGAAGACAGGCAGCTTTGCCAGCTTTGGGCTCCAGGTTAGTAAGGGAGTTCCCTTGTGTTTTATCTGAAATCTGGTTGTTTTCCATAATAATGAGGGATTTAGATCCTGAACTTAATCCTTCAAACAAAGCCGATGTTTTTTAACTTTTCCAGAGATTGCCTTGGTTCATAAAAATGAATAAATTTACTTTAATTCTGATCTAATGTATAAGTATGTTCTTTTAAATTATACACTAAAACTGTTTGGGAGATTGGATGGTCTAGTACAAACCCACTTCTGCCCTGGAGATGGTGACTTAGTAGGTCCATGGTGGGGTTCAGGAATGCGTATGGGATTTTTTCATTCTTGTGGTAAAATTTATGTTACATAAAATTTGTTACTTTAGTCACTTTTTAATGTGCAATTCAGTGGCATCAAGAACATTTGCATTATTTTGCAACCAACACAACTATCCACATCCAGAACTTTTTTGAAGCTCTATACCCATTAAACAATAATTCTTCATTCTTCTTTTCCCCAGCCTCTGATAATCAATATTCTATTTTCTGTCTCCATGAATTTGACTCTTCTAGGTACCACATATAAATGAAATCATGCTATCATACAGTATTTATCCTTTTGTATCTGGACTGCTTCATTTGGAATGTTTTCAAGTCTCATTCATGTTGTAGCATATCAGAATTTCATTCCTTTTAAAGGCTGAATATATTCCACTGTATGTATATACCACACTTTGTTTATCCATTTATCCATCAATAGACATTTGGCTGTTTGCATCTTTTGGAAATTGAAAATAATGCTGCTATTGACTTTGTGGTACAAATATCTGTTCAAGTCTCTGCTTTCAGTTCTTTTGGTTATATATCTGGAAGTGGAATTGCTAAATCATATGGTAATTTTATGTTTAGTTTTTTGAGGAGCTGTGATAATGTAGGAATCTATAGTTTTTAACCAACACTGCAGGTAGTCCTGTGATCAGGTAATTTGGCCAACATTTATCAATTACACATTACTGCAAAACAATCTACCCTCCAAAGTAATGACTCAAAACAATATTCATTCGTTCAGCTCACAATTCTACTGGTTGGCTCTTCTAGACTGGGATCGGTTTATCTGATCTCTGTTGATCTAGTTCATGCTTTTATTGTCACATTGCTGGTCAGCTGGGTGCTAGCTGGTCCCAAATGGCTTCAGTCTTATGGATGGTGGTGTTGCATTGTTAGCTGGGGCAATGAAGTGACTAGGCCTAGAATCTCTCATTGTCCAGCAATCTAGTTTAGGCCTGTTCATGTGGTGGCAGGGTTCCAATAACAGCAATAAGGCAAACCCCAATGCACAAACGCTTTTTTTTCAAGTCCTTGCTCATATTATGTCTACTTGTCCCACTGGCCAAGTAGGACAAGTCACCTGGCCAAGCCCAGAGTCAATACGGAGGATACTACCAAAGGGTATGAATATCAAGAGGCAGAAAAAGAGCTGATATCATTACTGCTATCACTTCACCACAACTTACCTGCTTAATTCAATTTTCTGATAAACTCAGGATTATCTGAAAACTTTCTTTTGCCACCATAAATCAGTAAGTAAAACATAATGGTCTCTGAAGTTGCATGCAGGCCTCAAGAGATACATTCCCCAGTTGCTCTAAAATAGTCTCTATTGTGTGTTCATTTATTCATTTAAGAAATACTTATTGTTCATCTACTTGTTCCTGGAACTCTTCGAGGCCTTGGATACAAAGCCATCAACAAAATAGTCCAGGTTCTTATCTCTCAGGACTTATATTCTACTGTAGATGGAAAAGTTTGGGGAGTTAGAATAAATGTGTAAAATTTTTTTTAAAATGCCTGGAGAATATTCTTTATTTACCATTTTTCTACCCCTTTATGCTTTTATAAATATTAGAATATAAGAAAATAGTTTGGTTAATTAAAAGTTTCAGGCATTTGAATGCCAGAAAGCAGATGTAAAGCTCTATAAGAACATGAGGATTGACTTTTAACTTGTAATCTTTACAGATAGATTTGTTTCTTACCTCTTTTATGCTTTCTGCAAGGTTTTGTAGCTATAACTTTTGGCCTCACTGATGCCTGAGGGAGGGCAGCTGAACTTTACAGCTGAAAGGGCACTAAAGAGTCACATAGTGATGGATGGCGAGGACAGACATTTTCTTTGGAAATTTCTTTCTTTTTTTATAATTGTGTTTGTTTAGTCCTGTGGGGGTAGAGTGGAATTCTATGTTTTTAAAATAACACTACTTTGTTGGAAATATTGACTGTTATAGAATAAAAATATCTTTAAACACCTGCAGATGAGCTCAGCTTGATGCCCAACCAGTGGTTCAGAGATACTGGGACCCTCAGCACTAAGTACCTGAAACTCACTACATAAACAAAAGCTTTCTATAGGTAGTAACCAAGCTTCATGTTTCTGTGTAACCATACATCTCAGTGAGAGAGAATTAAGAAATTGCATGTGGGCGGGGCCCAAAGCATATACTGTAGAATCAGATAGATGTGTCAATTATTAGCATTGACCTTGGGCAAACAACTTAACCTCTCTGAGTCTCAGTTTGTTTATCTACAAAATGGGATGATAATATTTCTACCTCATGAAATTTAAAAATATATTAACAGTAGGCATGTAGAGATCTTAGCACAGTAGTAAGCACTTGATACAAATATCAGCTAAAGGGTGTTATCTTAATAAATATAATTTATCACCACAGACAGGTGCCTTTAGCCTGGCTTTTGGTACCAATATCTAAGGGACAGGGAAGGTACTCTGTAAACCATCCTAGCTAGCACCATGTCAAACTATGACAAAGACATTCAAGAAACTAAATTTTGCTGTTCATCCATAGCCAGTCAGGGATTCCTATTTAGGGTATTGCCCAGTATTTGAGCAATTTTTCTATGACTTGGAGTTGCCACAGAAACAACCCAAACCGGTTTTTCCCCAACAACAACGCAAACTGGAACTTCAAACACTAGCACCTTGCCTGGAATAACTCCAGGGTTGCTAGAAAGAAGCTCCCTGAAATATCTCTTGGGAGGTTTTCTGCCAGACTTTCTAGAAGAGCCCATTACCAAAACGTGAATTTATTCAATCACACGTTTTCCAGTTTGGACTTAGCTGAAGGTAGCAGCTGAACCCGGTGGGAGTTCGTTTGAAAGTTGACTGTGATGAATGGGAACTGGAGTTTTATGAGGTTAGAGGAGAAAGGAAAAAGAATTTTAGATCATAGGTACAGGATCTGTATTACCCGCATTTTCTGGAACAATCTGATTTCACTATAAACATGAGACACCAAGAAGAGAGTCAGATGCTACCTTTGGGTTGCCAGGGGCATTGCTCTCTGGTGCTGGGGAGAGCAGGGAGATAAAGAAGTTAGAGGTAGGAGAGGGATCCAGAGAAGAAATAAATGAGGGAAAAAGGCAAACTTCTCAGATAAGTTACATGAGCAACATTAACTGTGATGCAGTGTGAGAAAATACCATCTTCCTGTTCTCCGCCATGTGACAGGAAGCTGATCTGCCTGCCTGGATTTATTTCTCTCTGGGGCTGTATTTTTCTCCTCACTTTTTTTTTTTTTTTTGGTCTCACTTCCTTCCTTGTTATAGGGTGATATTTTTTCTCCTGAGGAAATCATAATTCTATCACAGTGGAAATTGAGGTGTCTTCAAGTTTCTTACTAGTCTTAGGATATTTTCTTAGGACAAATTGTCAATTTCTTCTTTTATGGAAAATACTAACATACTTTTGTCTTTAATGGAGTGACCTTGATCTCTTCCCATGTGCTGTTCTTTCTAATTTCTAGACTGGAGCTAGAAAAATTGAATTAAAGGAGTTGTCTGCCAGCTTGGCAATAGCCACATTGACAGCATTACAATGTTTGCTCCAAGAGACCTTGAAGCAAAGCCCTTGGGCATTTTTACCAATGACCATCCATGAAGTGACAGCACTGTAGACATGGAGCTTCACTGTGTCCATTTTATCCAGGCACAAGCTGAGGGCCTGATGCACAGTCAGTGCTCAATAAATATTTATTCACTACTGATTGGAGAGATGGACTATGATGAAAAATAATAGTCTTGCCAGATACAATTGAAACCACTGAGGTTAACACTTCCAACAAGTGGTCTTTGGCAGCCCTGCTCTGGGCAGTGTTTTTCCTCCTTCCTTAGAATACGCTCCCTGAGCCTGAGACACTGTCCACTTAAATGTGTGGCCCATGGTCTCTCTCCTAGCAAGCTAGTATGTGACGGTCTTCTGAACCTGTGGCTTCAGGACACCTGGGTACTCTGGACTGAACATCTGTCCACTCCCCTCCTTAAATATGTCAAAGATTATATTATAATTCATTTGGAAATGAAAATTCTTAGACTAATTCTAGAAGCAACTGCAACGTGGGGACAAATTGATTCAATTCACTAGATCTTCTGAAAATGATGTTTGAAAGGAAACTTGAGCTGCCTCTATTTTCCTCCCAAAAATCTACATGTCATTTACATGTTGAGGACCCTCAAAAGGCAGAAATTTCTTCATCCCTGATGTTTCAGTGCAAATAAAAGCTTTTGATCCCTTTTTTTGAAATCTAAGGTTACTGTTGTTGACCTCTTTAAAGCAGACAACAGGATAACCTAACACTTTCTGACTGGTAGGTGACTCTTTGCTGGGAATAAGCTCTTGTCTTTTCCCAAGACCATGCGTGACTGGAGCAGTAACTTATGAGTGTCATTCAGTAGGACAGCAGCAATTAGAGCAATGGGAACTTTTATCATGGGAAGCATTGATTCCCCAGACAGAATTAAGAGATGGAGAAACATTTTTATTCTGCGTGTCTTCATTTCTCTGGTCTGTACAAGGTCACCCATACAATCAAACAGGAGTAGAGACTTAGGGACATAAAAGTGTTTTTGGTGGAAGCAGCAACATGTTAACCCCTGGAGTAACAGAGTACAAAGTCACTGTCAGGGAACAGCAAAACCATTAGACATTAACCATTATTCTGGAAGAATGTAGCCCATTTATTTTTGTTTTTTATCAAGTGCCATAAATGATTCTAAAGGTTTGGAAATAACTTTCCCTGAGAGCAGCTCCCACTGGTAGTTTACATAGTTGTACCTCAGACTAGTTGAACAAGTTTTATTTTTACTTTATATATGATAATATTTTATTTTCATTTTGCATATAAGTAATTTTATTTTTACATTTTGTGTACATAGTATATAATTATTTTGTATATAGTATCTCTATATTATATTTCTATTTTATAATATAATGACAATAATAACATATTGACCTGCATATGAGGACAGCTTATCATGTACAAGATATTGTTCCAAGTGTTTTACATATGTTATCATTATGATGATGACACATTTTTGTGAAAGAGGTGGTATTATTCTCATTTTACAGATGTAAGAAACTAAGTAGTTTGCCCAAGATCCCATATTTGGCAAGTGGTAGAGTTGAAATTTAACCCAGACCTGGTGATTGTGATGCCTGAGACTTTAAACTACCAAACTGCACTGATCAAAGTTACCAGAAGATTTTGGAAATTTAACTGGAGAAAATTGCATCACTGGGCAGTAAAGAGATACAAAAGTCTATGGGAAGGGAAAGAAAGCTGCTCCCTCCACAAAAATAACATTTAGGAGTTTTATTAGCATTAGAGAAACTTAGACCATTTATCTGTGGCCAGGAGCATACTTAGTTGATTAATGTCCAAACCTGTAGAAATATAGACTTTGCAGAACACCAGCAATCAGGTGTCAAGATGGGAATGAAAGGTATAGGAGCTCCAGGTCAGTACATGCTCTGGAAATAAGAGAGGAAAAGCATCAGTCTGAAGCAGTTCCTGGACTTCACCCAACCTGGAAGTGGGAGGGGGTCTTGCTTCTGAATGCCAGTTAAAACTAGTGAGAGTAAGAGTAGTAGTGTACAAAATGTACTAAAATAATTTAAGATTCTGATTAAAAGCCTTGTTAGGTTTTCTGTTTTGTGGAAACCCTTCTGTACTGACAGGAGGGCTAGAAGGACGAGTACTAATCGAACAGATCTCCTCTCGGTTGGTGAGCCCCTGGTGGTTGTGAGCCAATAGATGGGCTTTTGTGATAAACTGGCCTTGATGTTTTAGTTTCAATTCCAGCAGATTGTGGGTAAAGTAGGAGAGGTTTCTAATACATCTTAGATTCATTTATTCACTTGTAAACATTTATCAAGTGCTTTTGATGAACCAGGCAGTACTGTGGGGGATGCAGAAAGGGCTATAGTTTAAGAGAAAATAGAAATAAAGAAAAAAACAGTCCTTTTCCCCAAGAATCTACTGTTGAGTAGTAGAGACAGATAAGAAAACTAGCTTCATGAGTTGTTTTTGTAGATGTGTTTGAGAGTGAGTATGGCATCTGTGAGGCAAGGTGACTGTCGCTCTTAGGAGTGGGAAAGCCACGCCCAAGAAAGCCCTTTATAGGAGGCCTTACTTTATGCTGTGAAAGATTTGTGCAGGCTGATGTGGAGAGCATCCCAGGCAGAGGGAGCAGTGTGTGCACTGGAAAACACAAGGCAGAGGTGGCCCCACAATTCTGCAAGTGCATCGTGAACAACCAAAACAGCCAGCTGGTCACCCAACTCCAACCTCTTTGATGGAGTGTGGGAACCCAGTTCCAGAGTCTCAAAAACCCCAAAGTGGACTCTATTTTCTCAGAATAAATAAAGTCAGACAGCCTGTTTCTAGAACCTCCTCTGAGATTTATGTGTAAGTTCATGTTAATACCACCTGGACAATGGGTGATATTAAAATCCATTCAGCCTCTTTCATGAAATTAGAATTACCAAGAAGGAAAGGAACTAATATTTCTTGAGCAGTGACTTGAGCTACAGGCATGAGGTTAGGTGCTTTTTGGTTTTCCGGGGGATAGGGAGAAGAGGGTATTCTTATTTGTTTATTACATAATTGCCTTTACTGGCAACTTTCTCACCAGCTGTAGCTGCTTGCTTTAATCACTAGAAGCATTTTAACCAGAGATGTGACTTGTTTTCTCCTGGGCTTCTATTTGCATTTAGATACACCTTCCTCTGTAAAAAGCCATCCCTAAATCCTAATGCTACATTGTATTTCTCTAAGTGACTTGCCTTACAGCCTTTCTCCCAACTGCCTATTACAATTATTTATGTTGATGTGATGGCTCACCCCCTTAAGTGAAAGGATAAACAATTAATGTCCCAGCTCGAGGTGGCAGGCTGACCTTTCTGGGATGCCATTAGAACTTGTCTTGAAGAGGGCTGTGCAATATGGCTGCTCAGACTAAACTTTAACTAATTATTCAATCAACAATTTGGCAGGTCAGTCAATGGGAAACAATTTCAGTCAGCTAAAATTGATCACACTTCATTTCCCATCAACTGTCAAGCCAAATTGTGGATAAAGTCATAAGTAAAGGATCATTGCCCGTCATTCTTGGGACCAGCTTTTTCTATCTCTTCCACTTACTTAGACCTCAGACTGATCGATAAAAGCAGGTATTTTGCTCTTACAGAGGGAACCAATATAAAATGTTTACCACCTTCTGAGATGCAAGGGAAGGGGAGAATATTTTCTTTTTCATAATTGATGCGGCTGCAGCCATCTAATCCCCTAACCTTGTCAGGCAGCTCGGATATGAAAGTTGGTTTTTAAATCCCATGATCCATTATGCATCGCTTACTTCCACATCTATTACCATTCCATCAGCCAAATGACAGGATTCCCCATCAGGGCCTCTGAATGTGTGGGGCCCTTCAACTTTCTGCCTGTGGATAGGCATGTGGAACTTCACACATGGGTGATTTACAGGCAATTAGCAGGAGGCAATGGCAGATTTAGTATAGCTTTTCTGGGAGTTATGAATAAAGAATGTAGGGAGGCAGATTTCCACCCCCCAAAAGAGGCTTGGATAGATTCAAGCAATGAATTTTGTGACTTTAACCACTACCCTCTCAGACAATGTTCGAAAGTGGAATGTATTCTTGACTAAGTTGACTGGCAGCCTCTAAAACCCATTGCTGGCCCAGTCTGGTAGAGCCTTACTGGATGGGCCAGTGAGTCATGGAGAAAGAGACACAGACTCATATTTATATGCATGCTTTCTTATCTCCACTGGGTTCCCAAACCAACTCACCTCCTTCCTTATGCCATGGGACCTGATCAAGACTTAGGCATAGAAGACCTCTAAGATCTGGATATGGACCACCAAGAGATAACCAGAAGGGAATTTTCTAAGAAACATGGCCATGTGCAAAATTTTCCACATTTTTCTCACAACAATTTGTGATGTAAAAAGGGTAGAGTTTTTAAACCTCTGTTTATAGCATAGGAAATGAAGATTTAGAAATTCGAGTGACCTCCCTAATGTCATGTAGCTGCTTAACAACAAAATTGGGTTTGAATTCCAGATCTCCAGAGCAAAATTCTTTTTTACCCAAACTATATTTCCTCAATCAGCAGATTCCAATTTAACAATTTCCTCATGCATATGCGCATCCTTTATTCTTTCATTCACTGAATAAAAATTTATTGAAAATTCATTATGTGCCATGCACTTACCATTTGTACCCTCAAGGAGCTCGCAGTCTAGGGAGAGAGATAGATTAGCAAGAGAGCAAATGGTATCCGTCGACATTACTGAAGTGGTTGGAGCATGGGTGCTTTGGGGGTTTGGAGGGGGCACCTCCTTCAGTCTTAGGGGTGGTCTAGCATGTCTTTCTTGAGGATATGGCATAAGGCCCCAATGATAAGCAGAGTGAGCTAGTCAAAAGCACCTTTAGGTCAGAGGAAACAGCACATGTGAAGCCCCAGAGGCAAGACACAGCTTAACAGGCAGTTTGGTATTTAGAATGCAGGGTGGAAAGGAGGAGTGGTGGGCTGGTCTATTCATGGAGGAGCTTGTAAGTTGTAAGTTGGCTACTTACAGAGAGCCAGGCCTTTGGCCCCATCTTCCTCCTCCTGCTCCTCTCCAGGAGGAGGAAAGATTGACTTTAGGTCACTGTCAAGTTTTTCTTTGAGCGGCCAGAGAAGAAGTAATGCTTCTGCCACAGAGCACACAATGGTGATTGCTCGCGCAGACATTTTTCTCTCAAAAAGGATTGTGTAGGCTAAGTGGCTTGATCGAGGTCACTTACCGCTGGTCTAAGTTTTGAGGCCAGGCTTTCTTTCCAAGCTGCTTTCACAGTGGTGTTTAACACTGCCTTTGACTTCTTAGTATGTCAGTCTTTTCACTCGAAGAAAACTCTGTTTTACATTACGTTACTTTCTTTTCCAAATGTTTTGTATTGGAGAAAATAACCATTCTCAAGCCTTTAAGTTGTCCTCCATCCACAAAAGGAGTGGGATATTGCACTAAAATTGGGCTCTTCAACAACTTCTTAAATGTTTCCTTTTTAATTGAGTAAAAGTAATATACTCATTATTCATTAAAAACAATGTGGTAAGCCTCAGTATTAAAACCTTTTATTCCTGACTGACTTTAGCAATTCTAAGGAAGGGAAATTAGCAATGGCATGAACAGGACATTACATGCTACAAATGTGGATAGGATAATTCAGAAAAACGACACTGGGTCTTCTTATAATATTTTAGGGTTGACGAGCATGAGGGAAACAAACCTAGTCCAAGCCGTGTGTTACAGACTGTGTGACCAGGAAAAGGAAAAAAGAAAGTGGAGAATAGCACCTCTCAGCTCCCTCCCAAGCAGTAAATGTTGGGAGCACTTGTAGTGAGAGCCTTTCTTCAAATACATGATGCCAAATTCTATTTCCTTTAACTTCAGAATGTCAGTGAAGTAGAATAGGGGTTGTTTCCACAAGATATTAAAATGACAGAGGTGTGTTTCTTTGCTCACCGGAGAACAGAGCTGGTAGCTACGGTTTTAGGGGAAGCAAATGCAGATGTCTCTAGAAGCCAGGAAGGAGCTATAAATGTATGAGTCCGGCTTGGTGAATGCCAAGGACATGTGACAATTTCCTTCTCCAAGTGTCAGCTCCATAATATTGGGGTCATGAGGGAATAGGGGCCCAGTAACCCATAAGGTCCTATAAGGTTTCAAAGGAAGTTAATATTCTGGTTTTTGCATGTATCTTATATTTTTAAATTAGAAACTTCTGATTTTGAAATGTTGCAACCCCTGGTTTGTATCCTTATTTGCTAGAAAGAAAAGTGATCATTTACTGTATATTATTAAAAGTTTCTACCTGAGATTTTTATAAATCTCAATAGTATGGAAAGAAGTGAGTATGAGGTAAGGAAAGCAGGAAAATAAGGAAATCACACAACAGATGAACGTGACATTTCCCCAGGGAATCAGAGACAAGAGCTGTCAGAAGATTTGAGGCTGGGTCCTCCACCCAGCCCCTGGGCCCTGCCAGTTGGACACATTAATTCTTTGAATCCCCAGGAAGAAATGAAACCACGTAAAATCCCTTGAGCTTCTGGGGAAGGAAGAAATGCCATCTCTGCTTAAACAGTTCCATTGCAAGAAATTTCATCCTCGAGATGACAGGGAAGGGAGAGAATATACCTGGATCTTCCCAAATGTAATCTGTTAGAGGCAGAAGTATTAAAACATTCCCCACAGCTCAGTGGCATGGAACATTGGAAAACACATCTTTTCTCTATATAGGACATGTAAAGGGAAAAGAACTTCCTCTTCCTGCCGGCTGAATGAAGGGGTAAGGGCAGCGTGCTTTGTTGTCACCACCAAAGTGCCTCAGAGCACAGGTGATGTTGGGCAGGAGAAAGCCCTTCAGTACCGCGAGGACCATCCCAGCCAGGTTTGCTTTTGCTGCTATGTTTATCATATTATAGCGCATGATGCTCAAACCCCCATGAGTTCCCACGGAGGTAGCTGCATCTAAAGGGGAGCAGAGAAGTGAAAGCAGTTCATGCAGATGATTCCAGCAAAAAGTTCCCCACCCTGTCTGGAGCACCATCTCCGTGCTCCACGCTCAATATTAATTGTAAAGCCTGGCCTGGAGGGACTTCGGAACAGACTTTATGATTAACCCAGCTTTATGAAAAAGTTACCCCTGAGTTTTTGCCCACAATAATCTGAATAGCAGAAGGGTTGCCGAAAGCTCCTGCCCAGTTGCTACTGCGGTGGTTAGGAAGTTAGTTCCTTTTGCTTGAAAACCCACTTTGGATGTGCCTGCAGCCATGGCACAAGTTTTTAAAAATGTGCTTGTCACATTTAAAAATTGCCATTTTGCTCATAATTATGGAACTGTAGGAGTGTCTCGTGTTTCATTTCCCTCCTCCAGATTTCTTATCTTAGACTTTACATTGGCCTGAAAAATGAAAGGTCTTGAAATCAGACCACAGACGTCAAGTCAGGGCCTGGTGCAAACACAACAGTTTAGAAAAAAGACCCAGATCATATTGTACATGAAAATCCCTTATTTTGTACTTATACTATCAAAATAATGTGAAGAATTGAGCCAAGTATCCACATTATTTTGCTAATTAAGAAAACTTTAATTGTACTAATAACACCGAGCATAAGCTTCAGCAATAACTTTACCATAAGAAATGCTTTTTCAATTATGGCATCTCCTTAAGATCCATATAAAGATGGCATGTATGCTTGGGAAGGGATTCTTGTGTTTAATTAATATTTTTTAAAGCACCTGGAATGTGATGGAAATGTGTGGTGTTGAACTCCTGAGGCAGTTTCAAAGAATTTTCAACTTTATTTCCATTATAGTCCTATAGTTTGGGAGAGAGAGGGCAATAGTGTTCATGCCATGCCTCTGACTGAATGTATCAGTAACAAACTACCCTGAATTTGGAATAAAACCACAAGAATTTATTTATTATTATTATCATCATCATCATCATCATCATCATCATCATCATCATCATCCCTTAGTTCTGGGGGTTGACTGGAACTAGTTGAGCAGAATTCCATCGAGATTTATATAGTTGCCATCAGAGTCTGGGGCTGGAATCATGAAAGGCTCTCACACCTCTAGGGCTGATGCTGGCTGTTGGCCAGGACCTCAGTAGGAGCTATTGGCCAGAACACCTGTAAATGGCCTCTTTGTGATACCTGAACTTCCTCGCAGTGTGGCCTATGGGTTCCAGGGTCCATCATCCCAAGACAGAGAGCCAGACAAAAACTATATCACCATTTCTTATCTAGCCTCTGGAGTCACCCAATGAAACTTTCCAGTGTATTCCATTCATTGGAGGTGAGGTGATATGGCCAGCCCACAGATAGGGCAACAGAAATTAGACTGTCCCTCTTGATAAGAGGAGTGTCAAAGGATTCTAAGTTATGAAAAACTTCAAATCAGCCTTTTAGAAAAAGGAGTCAAACCAGCTTCCTTTTAAAAAAGTAGTCAAAACTTTCTTCCCACCGCCCCCCGCCTTTTTACTCACTCCCTGAGGAATAATGACTCAAAATAAGTCTACCGGAATCTAACTAACCAAATTGGCTGGAGCTGGAGAATGTTGCTTTTTTTCTTTTCCAAGATGAAATTACCTGTGAAACTAGAATGGCAGTTCCTCTCTTAGAATTCTCTGAAATTAGCAAATAATTCTCTAGTAGGATAGGCAAGACGCCCGAGTAGTAATGACTTTGTTACACTTTGGTGCTTCCATGCCCAGATTCAGGCTGCTAGGTGTAATAGGTAAGACTCTTTGCATTCACTTGAAGCTGAGCAGGAGGCAATATCCATTGTTTGAGAACACACACTGTTCACACAAGCCTTTGTCCTGCATAACAGCTCCTGTTCATCAATATGATACATCGCACTCTGATTTTTACTTCTCTCTTTCTTTCGGGATATTCCTTTCTCTTCTCTGATTGCTTTTTCTTCTTAGACCATTACTCTAGTTGATAGTGCCAGGTTATCATTGGCTCCCATCTCCCTCTCCAATAAGGCTGTGATTGATACTAATCTTCCCCATGGGACACATTTTATAGGATGCACAGTGGAAACCACTCTCTAAATCTTAGCTTTATATGTGCTGACAATTTACAAGGCTGCACCTCACACTCAACTCAGGAGGCTTAAGGGGAAATTTGAGGACCATATAATCAGACTCCTAATAAGAACAAAAATGTCCTTCCTATATAGATGCTGTCATGCTACTCAGCAGTCTGTGTTACACCCCTGTTTTTGTTGTTGTTTGTTTTTTTGTTAATTTTTTTCCAGCCAATTAAATATTAGATCTGAATTTTCATGCTATTTGGGACATTGCCAGTTCCTAGAAGCCCAGCATACCTCATTCCTCTCTTCTAAGGAAAGTGGTATTTTAATTACTTTAACAAAAATTTCACTTGCCATCAATTCCATAAAAACAGAAAATTGAAGTAATTGCTAACACCTCACTGAAGCAGAAGACTTGCTCCAAAATATAACTGCATCTTTTCTAAGACAACTGAGCTCCTGAGAGATTTACAAACACAGTATGTTATCTAACTCTTCATTTGATATATTCTTGGGTTGAAATTTTTTCCAGACTCAAGAAATTGTTTTCCGAAAAGTTTTGATCTCTCATATGAGTTTGTACCTCTAAAATATGCAGGCAAGTAAGCTAAAGCAATTCAGTATTTGCTTGCAACTGTATTAGATCCCCTTCAAATGAATGCTTGCGTCCAGAAAATAGAAGTGCTTATTGGGCTCAAAGCTTTTCAGCAACACAAGCTAGATGCATGATTTGTTAATCGGTTTACATGACACTCGAAGAAGGCTTCTGTCTCTTCTACCTTGGTGTAGTCACACTGTGGACCAAATAAATAAATCATTATGAAAATTGAGGTAGTTTGATATTTTAACATGAAAATTCAGAGCTAGTTATATATATGGGGGAAAATGAATATGCAAAAACTTAGTTCCTTTGAGTAGTTAGATTTCACTCCCAGTCTTGTTCTCACATCCAAAAGTGAGACACTCCTCTAGATTGGCCGTTTTAGAAGAGATGATATCTCAGAACCCTTCTATTTCCCTTCCTATAATATCTGTGTTCTTTATGAACACAGTTAAAATCAGGTCTTTAGAGTGGGACATAATCCAATATGACCGATGTTCTTATAAAAAGAGATTAGGACACAGACAACAGAACAAGAGGCAGCCTTGTAAGGATATAGCAAGAAGGTGGCCATCTGCAAACCAAAAAGAGAGGCTTAAGAAGAAAACAAACCTTCAGACATTTGATCTTGAACTTCTGGCCTCCAAAACTGTGAGGAAAATTAGTTTCTCTTATTAAGCCACCCAGTCTGTGGTATTTTGTTATGACAGCCTTAACAAATGAACACACTGAATGTTAATCCTGCATATAACAGAAACTCATTTTTCTGGGTAGCTAACTAAAAATGCTTTGCACATTTCTATGTACAGCTCTGAGCAAGGTGAGAATAGCCTGGTCTCAGTTTCAGGGTGTCAAAGGTAAAGTTAGACACTAGTTAAAGTGATAATGATAGATGTTAATCAGTAATACACTGGTTCAGTAGGGAAACAATAAGGAGAAGAGTCCAACATAAACTGAACTCAACTTGTGCAGAAGTGACTGGGGAGTTTTAAAAAGAAAATGAGGGCAGAGAATGGGGTCTGAGACAGGGCTTGACAGAATCAGGGATGTAAAGAATTATAAAAATCAGGAACAGGGGTTTGGTCCATGTGAAATCCATCTGGGTTAACTGGCGCTTATTGAACTTAAACTTCTGTCCTCCCTCAGAGACTGAAAGACAGGGGTCTATCTTCAGGCGTTGGCTGAAACAAATAGTTCATTCCTTTGACAGCCTTGCATTTTCTCAGGCAGGCACTTTAAGGGGAGCTAGAGTCATCCTAGGTTCACAGCTTCAATCTATATCAGTGTTTGTTCAAGTTTTTATAGGACAAGGTTCACAGGCCTAGTAGAGAAGAAGGCTCTGAGGAGCATGGCCAGAGTTTGATCAAGGAATCTTTGTCAAGGGCCATGGGAGTCAAGCAGAGCCTATGTGCTGACAAATGCTATTTAAGCCCTTCCAGCACTGAGAGGCATGAAAAGGAACCACAGGTTTTTGTTGACATAGCACCATCCAGTAATGAAATCCAGAGCCTTTCTGAATTGTGAGATGACATAGGTCTGGAAGGAAACTCCATAAAAGCAGACCTGAAATCTAGGACAGGCTCAGAAATCATGGCAGAGAAGGAGGCAGGAGCATTCAAAGTTAGAATTTAGAGTTCGCATTTTTTTCTGTATCTGCTTCACTTTATTATGCATAGAAGTGAGAGGCTGAGCGTGGGGGTATGGCAGAATTGGGCCATTGCAGTGACAACTAGAAGATCATACACTACAAAGCAGATGGGACAGTTTACAAAAGGGGAAGTAATTGGATGTCATAGGTGGGTGTCCTGTGCTAATGCTGGCTACATATAGCTCATTCAGGTAAAATGATCACTGTCAGGGTGAGAGTTCAGAGAGAGTCCAGGCAACAAGCTGCAGCCCAACCCTGGGCGACAGAGGAGAGGCCTGCATGGTTCCTGTGGGCTTGGGAGCTCAGGTGCTTCTCAGAAGCCAGGACCGCATCGTGATTCTGACACCACACACCACATGCATCAGCTCCTCAAAAGTATTCTTGTAACCCTTTGTGCTTTTCTTTTCTTGCATTTATTGCAGTTTGTAGTTACAATTATTTGATTAACAATATCTGTCTTCCCCACTACACTGTATATTTCATGAAGGCAGAAGTGGTAACTATTTTACTTCCCATTGAATTTCCAGAACCTAACATGGCCCCTGGCAAGAGCTGACGTTCAAGAAATACTTGCTGAGTGAATGAATGAATTGATTCATATCGATGTCCTTAAGCTGTCAGAGCCTCGCTTCTGGTATGGAATGTGTCGTACCATGCATGGAAGGTTAAGGATAGAAAGGGGTGTCCTCCTGGGGGCAAGCTGAGAAAACCACCCTCACCCAGCCTTAGGGTCTCGAGTCGCAGCTGCATCTATGTGGATTGGGAGAGCACCTTACCTCCGAAAGGCCATTGAAGGTCTCAGTTGACTGGGCCTGATTATAGGGATGTCAGAATAGACTTTGACATGGGAGGCCCAGAAACTCTCTGCAGAGAAAAAAAGGGCAGTGCATCTGACTGTGGAGACCAGGTCAGGATATCATCTTTAACAGAAGGAGGTGCCACACAGACAACTCTTTAGCAGCCTCCAAACCTGAAGTGATGGAGTAAACAAGGACCATCACAGTCCAGGGAACACCAGATCTCTGGCTGCCCAGTGCAGGGAGTCAGAAAGCTTCTTATCCCCTGACTCCATCTGCTGGAACCCACCTTTCTATGTCACCTGAAAACTGGTCAGATATCTTCCAGGCCCTTCATACCCCTAACTTCTGTATCTATCCCTGGTCCCCAGCTCTCCATTTATAGATTCTATTTGTCCTAGGCAGAAACACCATAAGCATTACAAGATGCTGAAAAAGTTTCATAATTGTGAAATCATTTTCTCTCTCTCTCTCATTCTCTCTCATTCTCTCTCTCTCTCTCTCTCTCTCTCTCTCTCTCTCTCTCTCTCTCTCTCCCCCTCTCTCTCTCTCTCCCTCATAGATAAACACACACACACACACACACACACACACACACACACACCCCTACCTCCATCCCACTCCAAGGACACTAAAATGCTTGCTCTTCCACCAGTCACTCTTTTGGCTTAAGAAATTGAAAAGATTACAATTAAACCATTCTTATACCTGAGCACAATTTACTTTGTGAGAATCAATTTTCTCTGGGTACCCAGAATACTCTTGGGAAAAAATGGATCATGGACTGGATAAATTTTGGTCAGAAAATGTATTTAAGAAAGGCCTAGAACATGAGGTGATTCTACAGTCACAGTGAGATCCTTGGGTGGCCAGGAGGCCAGCAGCAACATGCTGATTCTATGGTAAGGGTGAAGAATAGGTGGGTCAAATGCAAGTGATAAAAAGAAGAGAGAAGTGTAAGAAGGGGCCGAAAGAAGACTGAGTGAGGTCAGGCAGTTCACAGCTCTATCCATTGTGTCAAGATCACCAGCGCTACACCAAGCCTTCCTCCCTCATGCCACCTCTTTCCCAGAGGCAGTCTCCTCTTTTCCTACTACAGTTCCCATACACCAGCTGGCTCAGAGGCCTAACTCCCCTAAGTGGATGGTAAAATAATAAACATGTAAATACAGGTAGAAGACTCAGTCTCCTTTCACAGAGCTCATTTCCAGAGGAAGTCCTGCACTTGTGCAAACTATTATCAGAAAAAGATATTTTCTGTGAAGAGGCAGCATTGCATCATGGGAAGAGAGCTGAGCCAGAAGTTTTAACTAGAATTCTAGTCCCCTTGTTGGCATTTGCCCTTGCGTGACCTTGGGCAAGTTCTTTCACCTCCAGGGGCTCTTCCTTTCATGTAAATGTCATGCCACCTTTGGCCTGTTTGCTGCTATTTTTGTTGAGAAAGGTGCCCTGGGAAATGTGATTAAGGACAGGCTCCCAGTCTCTTAGCCGGGGGGAGAGGACCCTTGTGCTTAGATTTTGTGAACACTTTGGATCAAACTCAGCTCCTCTCATGTTAATTTTTTCCTCCTTCTCACCAACTCTGCTTCTCTGTATAAGGGCACAGCATTGCCAGTTGCATTTAAAATTGCTTTCTAAAAGGCACAAGCATGCATCCTGGCCAGGCTGCCTTTGTGTAGACCCAGGACTGATTCATCTCAAGAGGCCTAATTCCAGCCTTGGAACAGACTTGCGGAGGTGTCATTGGGAGGGGCTCACAGGGCTAACATCAGTGATTCCCCAGGGCAAGGGAAATATAGCCCTGGCTCCAGGTGTCAAGGAGCAGCATAAGGGCCAGGGCTCTCCAAAGTCAGAGAGAGGGCACAGCAGGTGTCAACCTCTGCACTTATTTTACTTATTAATCAGTTTAACTGTCCTCTCTCCAGTTTATATACAGCCGCCATGATGATAGGAATTCTGTCTTGTTAGCTCACTTGTGTATCTTCAGCATGTAGAACAGTCCCTGGAACATAAGAAATAGATTTTGAATGAAAGAATGGATGAAGTGCTACAATACACACTCTTGGAGTCTGGCCCTCACCCCACAGGCCACCCTGAAATTGATCAAAAGCAAGGCAGGTAGAGGTCCCAGGAGGAACAGAGTAGTTTGGGTCATCAGCTGCCCAAGGACCCTTTGCTCCAATGTGAATATTCTCCCCGCTGATGGGAGGAATTGGGGAGGAGCTGTGCTGACAGAGTTCTTTCACCTTCACTTCAAAGACAGAAAGTTAATGACATAGAAGGGAGTAAAAGAATTCCAGCTCCCACTGCACAGTGTTTATGGTCTTTTCACAGTTCTATAATTTAATTAATCCCAAAGGATATATTCCCTGACCTCTAATCACTTACAATAAAAACAAGTGTTGTTTTTTATTCTGAAGATAGATTGAAATGTATTTCTTTATACTTGGATGCAGGGTATATGACCCAGTCTCAAGGGACCTGTACTTGAGGGCAGGGGTAAAGGTCTACTTTGGTTTTCCATTGGCCTCTTCTAACAACTACAAGCATGAGCTTAAGATGAGTGACCATTTTCTGAGCAACGATCGTGGGTCAGATATTGAGCTATGCTCTGTGGATAAGACAACATCTCCCAAGCGTTTGTAGTCTAGCAAGACACCTTGACAAATAAACCACGATTGTAATTCAGATGAAATACGGTGGATGGCTGAACTGAGGTGTTTAAAGTAGGAATGGAAAGAAGCGAACAGAGTTGAGAGAATTCGAAGATGAAGGGTAACAAGCCTTAATGCCCTCTTGGTTGAGGTGGAGGAGGAAAGAGAGAGGTTTAGCGTGACTCCCAGGTTTGGGACTTGAGCAGCTAGGTGAGGCTGGGGCCTTTACCACGCAAGAATGGCAGATGAGAAAGACTGAAAATGAGTTTTAGCTCTAGATGTGTTGAAGGTGAGGCTCCCATGTGCCATCCAACCAGAAAAGTCCATTAGGAAGTGAGATCGTTTAATCCAAGATACGGGTTAAGAAATGGCGGAGTTTCACTGTTTAATATTTTAAACGCCAATAATGTCCTAGATAAACATGTCCTTCTACATTTGAAGACTGATTTACAGTCGAGGCATTCCTCCTAAGTAAGTCTTATTTTTGAAACAAACGGTGAGTGCAGTCGAAAGTGAGCCAGGCCAGACCAGTGGGGAATATGGTTTGTCATGATCTGTATTTACCATGCTTTCCTTCAGTAACCCCTGCCTTGGCCTCCAGCACTGTCAACTTTGAAGGATATTTAGTCCTTCTAGCCTCAAATTATTTAACCTTTCTATAGCCCCTTAGGACAAATCCTAAGGACATCTCAGGCATGTCCAAGAATAAGAACAAAAGATGAAAATGTCTACCTCTGTTCAATCTGACCAGAGCAACTCACTGTCTCATGCCTTCAAAACTTCCTAGCAAAACTTCCATGCTTAGGGGGTGGACAATTTCATCAGATATCAGAAAAATGATCAGAGCCTCTTCAGAACTTCAGGATATTTTTTTAAAGTCTTGTAATTTTCTGACTAAAATTTGAACTGGAAAAAAAATATCATAGTCCTCTTAGTAAATCATAAGTAAATGGAAGAATAAAACTCAATTCCTGCAGCTTTAGAAATTCATATATTAATTCATTCAACCAACAAATACATCCTCTATATTTAAGCCACTTTCTGGGACAGAGTGGGACACAAAGATAAAAAATAATTCTGCCTCCCAAGGAGGTGATGCAAGAATTGTCAAACTTAGTGAAGAAATAACTTGCAGTATGAAGTTATACTATATACAGTATGAAGAATTAACTTGCAGTATGAAGTGGAGTATGCTGGTGGCAGAAGAGCAGACTGAGACTCCTTTCTCTATTAATTCATCGAACCCTCACAGCCTTATGAAGTAGGTTTTATCATTGCCATTATTTTAAGTGGGAAATTAAGGCACACTGAAGTTAAGTAATTTGCCAAAGGTAAATAGTTGCTAAGTGATGGGATCTGAACCCAAGCAACTGAAATTAAGGACAACTTTGTTGATCAAATAGACTTTACAGGAGACTTTAAAAGGTGGGTCAGCTTCAGTAACTGGAGTCAGGGGAAGCTCAGGAATGTATTTCAGACAGAGGCTCCTCTTTCAGCAGACAAGGACATAACACATTTGGATAAATGAATTGGGTTCTAGTTTGAGGGAGTTTATGGTTACTTGTAGTATACTTCCCTCCGCAGTTGATAGAGAGTTATGGAAGATCTTTGAGCACGACTGATATGAATAGAACTGTACTTTAGAAAGAAAACTGCCTTCTGTCCACTGAGTAAAGTAAGTGAACAAAAAAAGAAATTTTCCGGCTGCCTGATATAATAATTACAGTTATACTGCCTGTTTCATAAATAGATCCAATAAATATATAATGGTTCTTGCTCACAAAGCTAAAAAAGTGAGAGTTCTTAATACCTCTCATTTAAGCAACAATTCAGGGACTTGGTCTCCTTCAATTTTTGCTCTGCCATCTTTGACACATGGCTTCCAAGTTCCCTGTACCATGTCGTCTGAAGGTGAAAAAGACTGGAGAAGGCACCTGCTTCTTAAATGTCCCAATGACCTTTGCTCCAATTTCATTGGGAGGCACATGGCTCCCTCTAGAGGCCTGGGGATGAGAAATAGACACCCCGATTGAGCAGCCTCTTCCATCTATTTCTACAATATAGAAGGGAAGCATGAATTTCGGTGGGAAGTCTATCAACACCTGAGTGAGGAAAGAAAAGCTTATTTACCCTTTAGCAATAACTTTTCAAAGTAGTCTAGCACCTCATTGTGAAGCATGTTGAGGAATGAATTTTATGAGCAAATGAGGCTTAAAATAACATAAAAGCACAGTCCCTTTTAGCACCAACTTGTATTTGTCTAAATTATTTTTGAAGGTTCCAAATTGATTTTATACTTTCTACCTAAGTGAACAAAGCTTAACTTAATTTAAGCTCTTCTTGATGACTTTGGATCCCCATTATGGATGTCACTCATTATAATGCAGTGTGCTGTATACCGATGGCTTTTGATGGTGTTGAAGTATTTGTTCCTGTGCCAAATACCTCCAGGATTTCAGACTGTTCTGCAAAATATTCTTTTTAACTTTCCTGACCCTCTAAACTTTTCATAGTCACTCTGTCATCTCAAAGCTTCTAATTTTTGTTTTCCAATGCTTTCTGTATTTTCTCGCCATTTTTGTTTGCTACTAGTCCCCCGCCCTTCAAGGCTTTCTTTTTTCTTCTTTGACTCTTCAATCATCTTTTCTTTCCAGTTTTTTCACTCAACTCTGTTTTGTCAGTTGTAGTGGACAGAACATGCACACACTTGGGAGTGGGATTCAACACAGGCTATTCCTTGGAAACTCTATGACCTTGAGCAATTGAACCTTGAACTTCTGTTTCCTCAAATAAAAACCAAGGTTGCAATACAGACCTTATAGGTTTGCTTTGAGATTAACTAAGACACTAATAATAATATTAAAAGGTTTTCTGTTAAAATTGATAACCATTATTATTGTTATTTTGGTGCTTTATGAAACCTGGTTTTGATTGGCAACCTCAATAAAAATAAAAGCAACCCACAAGGACTTGAGGGAGCTAGAACATAAGAATGGATGGAGGAAGAGCCAGAATACAGGAGACATTTCTGTGGAGTGGAGGGCCGAAGCCATGAATCTGGATCCTGAAAGTCTCCAAGAGTTATAGCTCTACTAATATGGCTGAGCTATAAAAAAAATTTTAAAAACCTAATATAAATGAATAAAGCCAAAAGGGGGTATAAAGAAAAAAAGAAGACTGGGTAAAATGTCTTCTCAGCTTCTTAAAAAAAAAAAAAAAAAAAAAAAACCTTTCTAAACCCTGAAGTTATCAATGCCATCTGCCTTCACCCACTCCCAGGCTTCTTGAGGGAGCTGGGACACCCATCTCTGCTTGCCAGGAATCAGTTTCCTTGCATTTTAGAATCGCTCTCTGAGTCTAGGTATAGCCAGAGGAGTGAATGCAGTTGTGTACTGGGCAACCTGCCCAAGAGGTTCCATTATACAGACAGTAGGTACATGATAACAATGTGTTAAGAAATGAAACAGAAAAAGGAGAAAACAGGTGATTTTTCACTAATACACAGTCATTCTGTGGCCCTGAGGATGCATCATGTTTAGCAAATTAAAGCAGGTGGCAAAGTACCTCCTTAGTCTGTACATCACAGCTAATGTCCATCAATGGTCAGCAAATGACTAGACTGTGCCTGCATCGATAATCCTCTTTCTAGCCCTGTGCTTTATTTAATTAGTTAATGGATGCCTCACTGGTAGCTCATCACGGTGGTGTTTACTGGGCTTGGCAAAGTAAAAAATTATGATTTTGTTTACTCATGCATTTCCAGCTGGGGTGCTGAGTTGTTATCCAGGCTGCTGATTACCATTCTTTTAGTCTCAGAGCCCCTAAAGTAGGCAGTTCAATAAACAAAGCATCAGCTTGACCCAAAATGTCAACACTGACACAATCTGGTTATTTGCTATTTGGCAGTAGTCAGTGTCCAGAGCCTTAGGTAATGACTCATTCGGGAAACTCCTTTACATTTAGATAATAAAGTGAATAGAAGTAAGGTCTCAGTATAATTAGTTTAGTTTGTACTGCTCAGTCTTCTATGAGAAGAATGAGTATTTGCACCAAATTAAATATTCTATTTTGAAAGAGTTTATCTTTTAGTCTACACTTGGACATATCAAATGGAAATGGAAACACAAACAGAAAGCCTGAGAGAGATTATGATTCTAAAATGGGCCCCTCACCTGCATGAACTAATTTAGTTACTTGTGCAGCAAATATTTAGTGAGCACTTACTATATACTAGATCCATTTTGGTGACCTAAACCCAGAAGAGACATAAACCTAGTTCTTAAGAATCTTGCCACTTTGTGGGGAAGAGAGAGACCCTTAATCAATGATTACAGATATGACAAGAATTATAAAGGGAGAAAAGGATGCTAAGCTAGTCTTAAAGTTTAGGGAAGGTTCTCTCTGAGGAAATGAAGTTTTGAACGAGTAGTAGAGATACAAGTCATAGATGGAGAGAAGAGGCAAGGAAGGGAAACTTTGTTATCATCTCACGAAATAACTCTACAAGGTAGGTATTATTGTTCTGGTTTACAATTAAGGAAACTCAAGTTCCAAGGAAAGCATGTAAATAGCCCTGAGGCAAAGCCTTATGAATAGTGACACTTGGCACTATAAGGAGCTACAAAGTCAAAGTCAGTGTGACTGGACTGTAGAGGGCCTTGAGAGGGTGGTTGATACAGAAGGACTTGGCAAGTTACCAGGGCCTGGTAAGCCACTGGAAAGATCTGATCCTCAAAGCAACAGACCATTTAGGGATAATAAGCAAAAGCATGTCCTAATTTTAGAAAGGCCATTCTGCCTGGTATGAAGAATAGACATAAGTGGATATGAGAGAACTGGCTATGAGGCATGGCAGTGACTGGGTGAAGACAGCAGGTTGAATCAGGGGTAGGTCAAGGGGAGGAACTGCACAGATGGATAGAAATGATCAAATTCAATAGAGATAAAGGAGGCTGAGTTAGCAGGTTCAGTGACTGATTGGACATGAGGGGAGAGAGAGCAGCATATTCTTCAGGAGGATTCTTTTTTGTATCTGTAATAATTAAACCACAATAGAGTAATTGTTAGTTCTTACTTAGTGTCTACCATGGCCATTTTGCAGATGAGGAAACAGAGGCTGAGAATAGGATAGCGCCTACCAATAAATGACTGAACTATGGTGTGAACCCAAGTCTGACTCCCCAGACAGTGCTTTTTCTACTTTAACATTATAAATTTAATGTTCTGTTCAATTAGATGTTTTTCTCATTTTGTCAACTGAAACCTTACCTTTTTCCCTCCAATTTAATTCAGCTACTATGTGAAACTTCCAAGTTCTCGTAATTCTCTTGCCTTTGACCATCAATTTTCAGTTATCTTCCCAGATTCGAGTCATGCTGTATTTATCCTAGGGCTTTTTCAAATGTAGCAGATGCCAAAGAAGCCAGTTTTGTGGAACTAGGCCTGTCTGGCAGCATTAAATATCACCTTACTCTAATGAAAATGCATCCTTTTGTTTGTTTTAATGAGCACAGGGGGCCTTTATGTCCAATCTCCTCCTAGTGGAGATAATTGCATGTGAGTGACCTTTGAAGGAAATCACATCAGGGAGTTGCTTGAAAGGCTGTGAGGTGAGCCAGTGTGTAATGACGATCATTGAACTTGCATTTCAGAGAAGAAACAGGCTCCTGAAACAGACTTGTCTCACTGACAACTCATCCACACCCACTTTGGACCGAGAAAAATTATCTACTGCTTGCCAAAGAAGTAAAGTAGTGACTCATGAAGAGATTACCTTATCTCTTGAGCATCACTATTATGCCATACATACATCATGATCCCTGCCCCCATGGAACTCGTGTTTTAGTGGTAGAAACAGATGCTAAAGAAATTTTTAAAATGTAAGTCACTACACTGTGGCATGAAGGTAATAAATGGGATCATGACAGCTGATTAATTTGTGCCTCAATTTCCCCACCTGATAAAAAAAGGAAAATGTTATTTTCAGGATTAAGTTGGATAATGGATGTATTGTGCTTAAAACAGTGCCTGGCACATTAGTTGAACATTTTTTTCAGTGTTGTGAGTGGTTAATGTCTTTTTTATAGTAAGTGGTGGAGGCCTATTTCACTTAAGGTAGTCATGGTGGGTCTCTGGAAGGAAAGGGCTTTTAATCTGAGACCTGAGAGAAGGGGCCAAGCATGTGAATAACTGAGGAAGAAAAGGCCAAAGACAAAAAGAGGAACCTGTTGTCTCTCCCATAGGCAGAAAGGAGATCAGTGGTTAGTGGGGCTGTACAACAGAGAGTGGAATGAGTTGGGGGCCATGAGACAGACAAGACTCCAGCCAGGTAAAGAATTTGGATTTTATTTTTCAAGCAGGTGCTTTATGCTTTAAAATCTCACTCTGGCAGCTGAGTAGATACTAAAGTGTACAGGTGAAAGCTGAGACACTGGGAAGGAACATTGGTGGGTGGAGGAACACTGATGGGAGGGTGGGAGGCGGAAAGCAAAGACCTGTGGGTGGCACTGTACTTGTTTCCCAGAGTTGCCAAAACAAATTACCACAAACTGGGCATCTTAAAACAACAAAAATTTATTCTCTTGCAGTTCTGGAGGCTAGAAATCTGAAATCAAGGATTTGGGAGGGCCTTTCTCTTTCTGATAGCTCTAAAATTCTACCTTGTATCTCCATCTTCTGAAGGTTGCCAGCAATCTGTGTTCTTCGGCCAGTAGATACATCACTTTAATCTCTGCCTCCATCAATCACAAGATGTTCTCCCTGTGTTTCTCTGTGTCTCTGAGTCTCTTCTTGTAAGGATACCAGTGATTGGATTTAGGGCCCACATTAATTCAGTATGACATTATCTTGATTTACATCCTAATTATATCTTCAAAAACTTTTTAAGTAAGTTCACATTTACAGGTGCTGGGGTTTAGAATTTAACATATCATTTCGGGAAAGAGCACAATTCAAAGAGCACAACAGACAGGAGGATCCTGATTGGCCATACCTCTGAGGGGTTGTGCTGGCTGGAGAGAAGCTGAGGCAACTTCTGCTACAGAAGCAGCCCCCCAGCCTGCCACACACAGAGGCATTCAGTGTCTTCCCTGTATTAAGTGGTTTAGATTCTATGTAGTTATTCCAAATAAGCTTATTCCAAATAAGCAGGTGGTGCAGAGGCAGGGTGCCCTGCTGAGGGTGACATGTTTCTACTTACTCATCTGTCTCCACCATACCACTTCCATTTGTAGGTTCCATTGTAAGGGCTCTATTAATTCATGATTCCTTTTGGTGAGTCCCCAATGACTGAACAATCTATGGACATAGGTAGATTTTCTTAAATATTTAAGAATAAGACGTAGGGTGTATCCAAGGTGCGACCCTTAGCATGTGACATTGAGTAATTCAGATAACCTCCTGAATTTTATTTTCTTCCTTTATAAAATGAGGGTACTGGCCAGGTCCAGGAGTTCTCAACCTGTAGGATGCATCAATATCACCTGAAGGACTTGTTAAAGCACAGATAGCTAAAACCCACCTCAGAACATCAGATTCAGAAGGTCTAGTGTGGGGCCTGAGAATTTGCATTTCTACCAAGTTCCTAGTCTTATTGCTGTTGGTGTGGGAACCATACTTTTAGAATTATTGGCACAGATAATCTCTGAGAATTCTGCCATTAATGCTATTCCATAATTTCATGAAACTCATTTCAATATAATCTAATTAGGTAAAGTGAATTTTCTAATTTTAATTATCAAAATCTATTTAATTCTTTCCCAGCTTTTTGAGGTATAATTAACAAATAAAATGATTTGTGATGATTTGATATATATGAATGTTGTGAACTAATTACCACAATCAAGTTCATTAACAGATTTATCACCTCATATTATTACTGTGTGGGGGGGGCGAGAATGCTTAAGATATATGAGCAAATTTCAAGTGTACAATACCATATTATTAACTAGAGTCATCATGCTGTGCATTATATCCCCAGAACTTATTTATCTTATAACTGAAAGTTTGTACCCTTTGACCAACATCTACCCATTTCCCCCACCCCCAGGCCCTGGCCTATTTCAGTTAGCATAATGTCTTCCAGGTTCATCCAGGTTGTTATAAATTACAGAATTTCCTTCTTTATTATAGCTGAATGCTATTCCATTGTGTGTGTGTGTGTGTGTGTGTGTGTGTGTGTCACATTTTCTTTATCTATTCATCCACAAATGGACACTTAGATTGCTTCCGTATCTTAGGTATTGTGGGAAATACTGCAAAGAACATAGGAGTGCAGATATCTCTCCAAAATACTGATCTTGTTTCCTTCAGATATATATTCAGAAGTGGGATTGCTGGATTAAATGCTAAATCAGATTTGTAAAATCTGATTTAAATATAAGATCACTCGCCTTGTTTTATTTTGGATTTACTTCTCCTGACTTAAGGGAATTGATTAAACTGTCTTTTTCTTTCTATTCTCTATACATGTAGACCACACATCCTCTTTTGGCTAGTGGGTCTGGCACATACAAGACTCCTGCAGAAATCCACAGAATATTGATTCAGAATTCAATAAAATCACCTACCCTTGATGTGATTTATTTGAAATGAAGGTGGGATATAACAGATGAAATTAGAAACCTGAAAACAAATGGCATAGATAAGCCCATGAAAAGATGCTCAACATCATTAGTCATTAAAAAAACACAAATCAAAAGAGAGAGAGAGAGAGAGAGAGAGAGAGAGAGAGAGAGAGAGAGAGAAATGGCATAGATGATAGAGGTTCTGTTCATCCCTCTGGCGACCAAATCAAAGTTGTGACGGAAACAAGAAGTAGCAGCAAGGAAAAATCACCTGAGATCTAGATGAACAAGCCATACAACTATGGAGAAATTCAAGAAATCACCCTGCAACGTCAGACGGCAGGATGGGGTGAGGACATGGGGCTGCCCTGTCCCTAGCAGCTGAGTGAGAAGGAGGCTATGGCAGCGACAGACGCCTCTTAAAGGGGCCACAACCACGAGCGGATTTTTGCGGTAAGGAACCTGCTCTCTCTGAGCACCAGTGCCAATGCAGCTGCACATAGGGGGCTCCAGGGACTTACAGGGAGACATTGTCAGAATGAGAGCTTAGGTGAGACTCACTCTGTACAGAAGAGCCTGCAGTATCAGTTGTTCCCTGTTGAGCCCTCCCCACTACCAGTGCACCTGGCACAGCGCCGCCAGAGCTGCGACACCATCAAACTGGATAACAGAGGTCACTCTGCCCAGAGGATTCCCTGAAACCGTGCCTACCTTAACTTGAGCCCCACCCAAGCCACATCCAAGTGTATCCTCAGCAAATCAGGTGCTCCTTGCTGAGACTCACACTGGTGGAGGCAGCTGGCCTCAGTTTCTGGTGTGGCCTTTTGAGGCAATTATGAGCCCAGCATCTGTGGAGTGCTTGCCGAATTTTAACAGGTGGCCCTGGAGGAGTAGAGGCTTTGGCTAAGTTTGGCCTGCAGCTCAACCCCTCTCAATAGTATGCCACCGGACACCTACATCACAGATCCACACGAATAAGACTGGGAGACTTAGGGGCCTTGCTTAGTCCATAGAAACAGACACGAAAAGGCAGCCAAAATGGGAAGTCAAAGAAGCAGAAACCGTATGACAGAACATAACAGAGATCCAGATATAATGGAGTGAAGTAATCTAACAGATGCAGAGTTCAAAACACTAGTTATAAAGATACTCAATGAACTTTTGAGAAGTGTAGAGAACTCCAACAAAGATATAAAAATGGAAATGCAAGTTATAAAAGGGAACCAGTCTGAAATGGAGAACACATTATCTGAGATGAGAAGTATATTAAGTGGAATAAACAAAGGAATAAACAAAATGAATAAAGAAGAGGATCAAATGCCCTATCTAGAGGACAGAAAAGCCAATCAGGACACTCAGAATGGCAAGAAAAAAGATGCCAAGACCATAAAAAAAAATTTAAGGAGGATATGGGACACTATTAAGGCTCCAAATATTCATCTGATTGGTGTAACAGAAGAAAATCAAGGTGTTGAACAGATGTTTGAAGAAATAATTATGGAAAACTTCCCTAACCTGCTGAAGGAAGTAGACATAAAATACCAGGAAGCTCAGAGAATTCCAAAATTCAGGAATCAAAGAGGCCCACACCAAGACACATCATAATTAAAATTCTAAAGGTTAAATACAAAGAAAGAATATTAAAAGCAGCAAGAAAAAAAGAAATAATTACTTATAAGGGGACATCCATAAGATTGGTAGCTGATTTCTCAAAAGAAATTATGCAGGACAGAAGAGCTTGGCAAAAATTATTCGACAGGATGAAGACCCAGGATCTACAACCAAGAATAATTTATTCAGCAAAGCTATCATTTCAAGTTGAAGGACAGATAAAGAGCTTCTAAGACAAAAATAAGCTAAAAGAATTTATCACCACTAAGCCAGTATTATAGGAGGGACTTCTTTAAGAAGAAAAAACATGTATCAAAAACAGGAATAAAGAATGGCAACAACTATATTCCTATCAATAAGTACCTTAAATGGAAAAGAATTAGGTATTCCAACAAAAAGATAGAGTGGCTGAAAGAATAAGAAGACAAGACCCCTACATATGAAAAGGAGAGAGATGGAAAAATATATTGCTTTGATGGACCTAGAAGGTATTAAGTCAGACAGAGAAAGATAAACACTATATGATTTCATATATATGTGGAATTTAAGGAATAAAAAGAACAAACTAATCAAAAACAGACTCACAGATATAATGGACAATTTGGTGATGGACAGAAGAGAGGGAGTGTTAGGAGGCTGGGAGAATGGGATGAAAGTTAAAAAGTACAAATTGGTCACGGGGTTGGGGAGCACGGCATAGGGAATGCAATTAGCATTAATACATTGGCTAGGTGGAGGGTCAGGGGAGGGAGGGAGCAATTGGAGGGATCAATTTATTAACTATATAGATATCTAACCAATGTACTGTGTACTTGAAACTAATTAAATTTAAAAAAGAAAAGAAAGAAAGGAAGGAAGTAAAGAAGGAAGGAAGGAAGGAAGGAAGGAAGGAAGGAAGGAAGGAAGGAAGGAAGGAAGAAAGGAAGGAAGGAAGGAAGGAAGGAAGGAAGAAGAGAAAATGCAAATCAAAAGCACAATGAAATACTTCCTTTCACCCAATAGAATGGTTATACTCAAATAAAGAGACAACAATAAGTGCTGACAAGGGTATAGAGAATTTGGACCCCTATATATTGCAGGTGAAAATGTAAAATGGTATAGCCACTTTGGAAAACAGTTTGACAATTTCTTGAAAGATTAAAGTTGTTATATGGCTCAATAATTCCACTTCTAGGTATCTACGCAAGAGAAATGAAAGTACATGTCTACATAAAGATTTGTAAAAGAACACTCATAATATCATTATTCATAGTAACTAAAAATTAGAAACAACCTAAATATCCATTAACAGGTGAATGTGTAAACAAAACGGGGTATATTTTGTTGAATTTCAAAATTATTATGCTAAGTGAAAAAAGTCAGACACAAAAGACTATATGATTTCATTTATGTGAAATATCCAGAAAAAGCCAGTTCGTAGAGACAAAATGTGTTTTAGTTGTTGCCTAGGGATGGCCATGGAAATAGACAGTGGCTATACATGGTCATGAGGTTTCATTTCAGGATGATGGAGATATTCTAAAATTATATTCTGGTGATAGTTACACAACTCTGTAAATATACTAAGTTATATATATATAAGTTATATATCAATAAAGTTGTTAAAAACGCATTTGAAGGTCACCTACGCTGAAAGTGATTATGACATACATAGGAGATTTAAATACTGTACTTTAGAAAATAGCAACCTGGTTACCCAGAGAGAAAAGATCAAGAATTGGTTACTAGCAGAATGATAACACCTAAACACAATAAGTACATCTCTTTCATATTCTTGATGTGCCAAGCACTATGGTAAGTTCTACATGCCTTATCACTCAGTCATTCATTCAAAAATATTTGGTAAACTCCTGCCTTATGCTAGGCATTATCCTTCATGCTAAAGATACAGTGTGAATAAGACAAAACTCCTTCTTTCATGGAGCTTAGATTCTAGTAAAGGAGAAAGACCATAAACATGAAAATACACAAGCCATAATTAAAATTATTTTAGGTAGTGATGTACATTTATTTAAAAAATAAATCTAGATAACAGAAAGTAACAGGAGATGGAAAAGGAGGATAGTGCAGATTAAGTGGTCAGGAAAGGCCTACCTAGGAGACTAAAGGTAACACCTAAAGAACGTCAAGGAACAGTCATGCAAAGAGCAAGATAAGAGAGGCCTGGATGGAAGAATGGCTAATATAAACCACATCAGAGAGCAGGCAATGAAGAAATACCAGTGTAATCATAGAGAGTTCTTACAAGATGATATTGGTGAGAGAGACAAGGATAGAAATTGCAGATCTTAAGAACCGTGATAAGGAGTTTGATTTAGAGTCTAGTTTCCTATCCCCGGTGCAGTAGGAAGCCACTGGAGGATTAAAGCAGGTGAGTGACATGATCTGATCTAAAGGACACTCCAGAAACTTCATGGAGACAGGAGGGAGAGAATGAGAGAAGTATAGTTAAGAGTTTGCAGAAGGATCTAAAGAGAGATGATGGTGGCTTTGGTGAAGGTGGTGGCAGCAGAGATGATGGGAAGTTCTAGGATTTGGGATATGTGTAGGAGGATAGATCCGGTAGAATTGGATGAGTTGTAGGGGGTAGAGAAAGAGAGGTACTGAAAATAATCCTTAAATAATGTCTTGAGTAACTGGGTGGAAGTTGCGCCATTAACTGAGATAGCAAAACTTCCCTTTGAGATTAGCTTTACGATATTCAGATTATAGTTGAAAGAACTGGGTCTCAGAAAAGCTAAGCCATTTGGCCCCAAATTATCCACCTAAGGGTGGAAGAAGCAGGTTCAAAGCCAATGACTCCAAAGGCTGAATTTTAAACATTGCTCAGTACGGCCTCTTGCCCACGGAGCGCTTTCGTCCTTACCAGCCAGTAGATGAAAATCATGGAAGGTAGTGGAGAGAGGACTTTTTGGCAGTGAAGGCTGGTGAGTGGGCTTGTCATTGCAGTAGAGGGAGAAGAGAAGCTTAGAAGAGTAATATTTTTCTAGTGAATCACATTAAATAATCAGTGGCTTATATCCAGTGTCAGTCTGAACCAAGATTGACAGCTAATAAAAGCCCAGTAATTACAGGAAAACATCAAATTAGAAGGTACAGAGATTCTTGAAACACCTAAAGCCATTTAATATATCTTATGTTTGCTCCAGACCAACAGGCAGCTCCCAGGGCAAGACTAGTCTCATTACTCAACTAATGGGCATTACGCTCTGAGGTACCTTTCCCTCTGCCAAATAAATCAGACTTTTGAAAAGTGAAGCCTGAGATTGCCGTGCTGCAAATGTTTGCAAGGACATCACTGGGTGTTTTAGGTGTCAAGTTTAATTTGATTCAGTCTGTTCTGTTCTCTTAAAAAAGGCTCCAGAGGCGTCAGCTGGGTCACAGGGAGAATTCCTTCTGTCTGCTCTTGCTCTCTGGGCTGTGACAGAAATCAGACTTTGATTCCCTGAGCGTGCTTTCTCAAGCAGGGATGGCTCCTCTCGCCACAGCCCAAAGGAATAAGTTCTGATGAAAGTTGTCATGCTCCTCTATTCCTTGATTTTTTTCGGGGTGAGGAGAATTGAGGAGGGGATGGTGGAAGAAGAGACTCATTCACACCTTTTAAAACATTCTAAAATATTCATGAGCCCCCACTAAGTTGAGGACATTGTCCTAGGTACTGGGATAATGACAAATGCTTACAGGTCATTATAAAGCAAAAGTGACCAAAAAAAAATAAAATTTTAAGTTCTGTGTGTGCATGTGTGTGCACCAATGTGTGTGTGTGTGTGTGTGTGTGTGTGTGTGTGTGCACGCACATGCACACACATGCACGCATGCACGTGTGCCTTCTAGAAAGCTAGTCAGCCTGACTCCCCCAGGTTCCTGCACCTCAGGCTCTTGGGGCCTGGCCTGCAGCTCTGAGTATCAGCCGTCCACAGAACGGGTAACTCCTACGTGTGCTATAGATTTTCCTGGGCATTTTTCACCTCACAACAGTTCTAATGACCTTGGCATCAAGCTCTTACTGGGGATTAATAACTGGCTGGGCTTAATGGCCCTTACTGTGTCCTGGGCCATTTTCCCAGCCAGCTATTAATTCGAAGCAGCGCTCTGGGCTCTGGCCATTATGGCTCCCTGGGCCCAGTGGCTGCCCTGAGGCAAATGGCTGGAGCCTCCTTCTCCGCAGACAGAGGCTTCCACAGTGTACTTTCCCCTTCTTCTTCATGGCATTAGTACAAAGGGCTGGAGTCTACAGGCAAGTTATTGGTTGGAGCACCACATTATGTCTTCTTTTTATGTCTCAGGAGGCAGGTTTTCTCAGAGGACAGAAAAGGCAGGAGGTTGAGTTTCATTAACTCATTTATCGATCCATTCATCTATTCAATATTAACTGAGTGTTTTTTATGGGTCAGGCAGCAAGAAAGATGACCAAGATTGAAATGACTTAATATGGGAGCCCGCATTTCCTGCCAAAGGATGAAATACCTCACTAAATGGGGCTTTAAGGAAAATGTCCCCCAAGAATCAGGGACACTGAATACTGTAAGTAAGAAGTCCAAGAGAGACTTTTCTGAGTAGGAGTTCACTGGGAGGTACCTCCCCTCTTTTGTCTTTGTGGACTTTTATCTCCCAGGCGGCTTGGCAGAGCTCAAATTTCACCTTCTCATACTCCACAGCGTGAGTCATTCAACCCAGCATCTGAGTGCTCAAGGGAAGAAAGTGTAAATACTGCAAGGAATCTTAATTCACCAAAGCATGAGAATCTTTATCCATACCATTAGGACACTGAGGATTATGATACAGAGATAAGAAGGACCATGGATCTCTCGGAGGACTGTAACACATCCCGGGAAACGGTTACGCCATTTGTACAGTTTGTGATCATTCTGCCTCCCAAGAAATCATTAGTCCCTCCAAATGCAGAAACCAGACTACATTTCCTCCTTTGGAAGTGATTCGGCCTTTGGTACATGCTCTTGTCAGCTGCGGGATGTGTAACATTCTGCGTAGAACAGCTATTGTTATTGTACTGGAGCCACTTATCAAAAGGCACTTAAGGCATAATTCAGACTTCCTTCTCTTTTGCATCATTTGTGCATATGCACAATTCAAAGAGTGGTTGTTGGGGCCCAAGGTAATTAATGAGTCAGAGCTAAGGCAGATAGGAAAGAATCATGAGAGAGGGCTTTCTGGGACTGGGTAGACCCCAATGTGTTCTCGTGGTGCCCAGTAATCACAGAGGGTCAGTATGGTGCAGTTCGGGAACCTTGGTCTTCCTTGAAAGGCTCTTCAGCTGGTCTTACATGGGCATAAGAGAAAGATAGAGACAGAAGGCCATGGACTCTCCATAAGGTGACACAGTTTTCACCTATCATCCAGCCTGTGCTCTAAGAATCGCATCAGAGTAATTAATTACAGGGGAAGAAGATGCTGGGATCTTCAGAAAGTTTTTCCCTGTAAAAATGAGCATAATATCTTGAAATTATTAAATCAAAGTGGAAAAAGTCAGGATGATAATTATAGGTGAGTCTGATGAGAAAAAGCAGGTCCCAGTGGCCTTAGGGTCCAGTAGAATGAAATCTTAAAAAGTGACCTTATTAAGCAAATGTACTGAAGTACAGATGTATTCAGTATTTGGGGATGTATTCAGTATTTGGGGAAATGTCTTTTAAACAAATGCGTGAATGAACGAACGTCATCTGGCCACAAGTATCTAATTGGTCATCTCTTTGTTTTACAGGTGAGAAGGCTAAGTACCTGATTTGTGATAAACTTTGTCTTAGACCCTGATACTCCTAACCTTAATCATTATTGAATAACATGCCACTTGCAAGGCCCCTGTCATCTTTGCAGGAATTTTTTAGTGGGTTTCTCCAGGAGTAGTGGTTTCTCAAGAAGTAGGAATTTCAATGCTAAAATCCAAACAGCCCCTAACAAACCAGGTTGAGTGGTCACCCTAAGTGTCAGAGTCTGTCTCGGGGACCTGCCTTGCTCTACCACCAACCTTCCATCAGCCCCTTGGAGCCAAGCTTCAGCCTCTATTTCCTCATTTCCAACCACAATCAGACTCTTTTGCCTCTTCTACTGAGACTATTTTGGCCAAGTGTTCAAATCCTAAGAACATTTTCCACGTCTAGTTTCACTTGTCCTATCACTGTTGAGCATTCTCTCTTTTTAAAAATGATCTCAGCTATTGGTTCTCCTCGCACATTCCTTTCCTGGTTGTCCTCCGGCCCCTCTAGCTCTTCTAGATGGGCTCAAATATTCCCTCATCTTTGGTCTCATGGCCCCTTATGACTAATTATATTATACTACTTACCACACAGTTCTGTAATTGTCATCTGGAGACACCCGTGCCCTAGACCATATGTCCCTTAAGAAGATTGAGAGGGTCTTATTTTTCTTTTTATCTGTATCACCAAATTCAGTGCCTGATACATAATAGGAATTCTGTTGTTGAGTAGATTGTTTTTGAACTTTTCCTCTTCATCCTTTATGTATGGATAAGCAGGTAAATACAGAAAAGGAAAAAGTGAGTATTCCCTCTTGCTTTGGCTGTTGAAATTGCCCCTCACCACCAACAGCTTATCCAGAGAATTAAGAAGGTTTTTTTACTCCAGGTTCTAGCAGTTTTTTGAGGGGAGTAGGGGCCACTTTCTGGGCATCTGTAATGTGGCTTTTCTTCAACGAAAAGGTTTGGTCTCAACCACATTTCACCATAATTAATTTAATGTTTTAGTTGGACGAGTCTTTTGTGAATGGGCCTCAGAGGAATGGAGGTATTGGATAGATTACAGTGGACCCCAACCTTCTTGGCACCGGAAACCAGTGCTCCTATGAGAATCTAATGCCTGATGATTTTAGGTGGATCTGAGGCAGTGACGCTAGCACTGCGGAGCAGCTGCAATTAAAGAGTAAGCTTTGCTTATTCACCTGTTCACCTCCTGCTGTGCAGTTCCTATTAGGCCATGGACTGTGGGTTGGGGACTCCTGGAAGAAGACACTTGCTACTTTGTGGCATCCACCCAACCCAGTGCCCTAAATGCAATAGCAACACTATTGATTAGGAAATAAGATCACTGAGTTTCTGAGAGTGAGGAAAGGAGATAGACAATGAGTTAAGCAAACATCCCATGACAGTTATTCTATTCATTCTATTGCATTATAACCCATAATGGTGAATCTCATGGACTCTGGAGTCAGATTTCCTGAATTCAAATCCCAGCTCTGCTGCTTTGTAACTGTATGGTCCTATACAATTTTTTCACTTTTTATTTCTCAATATTCTCATTAGTAAAACAGAGGATACAATACAGTATCTTTCTTAAAGGGTGATTGATAGAATTAATGCAACTGTAGAAAAATCTCAGAACAGTGCCTGGCACATAGAAAACATCCAAAAATATTAGTTAAAATAACCACTCCTCCTTTTGAACCCTCAGTCTTGCTTTGCCCTAAATAGCCTCCTGTACTAATACTTCAGCACAGCCACCTTTCTCGTCCTGTTAGACTTTATTGCATGCCTTTCCTGACCCACTGTCCCTCATTAAAGTATATACTTTGAGGGCTTCTGTTTTTCCATTCTATTTGCATTCCTACTATCCAGCATAGTACCTCTCACCTAAGAATAATTAGATGTCAAATGAATGATGAGAATGTACATGGTATAATCTCCATTTCATAAACCCATGTGTCAATTATCAACACAAAGTCATCAGTACTGATTTAGTGAGTACCTACAATGTACTCTACTTGGACTGATAATCCCATTAGCAGCTATCATTTATTGAATGATCACTGTGCCAGGTCCTATGGTAAGGATTAGGCTCAACTCCCTGCAATTGTTATTCCTGCAGGTCAAATAATGGCAATTTCAAATGACTCAATCTAATACTGTGTATATTTTAATTTTACCAAAGTAGAATGCAGCATTAATTATCCTCAGTTAAAGATGAGAAAACTGAGACTTGGGGCAGTTAGTAGCTTGCCAAGGTCCCATGGCTAATAGGTAGTGGAGGCAAGGCTGGACCCATCCTGTGAGCTCCCTTTGGCCACTGTGTAGTCAGGGAAGGTGACAGAGCTATGCCTCAAGAAACTCACAGAGTAAATATAAGACTGAATGTATGCAACCCTAAATTGGATCTGATTTCCTGGGACTGATTAGGGAGCCAGTGCGTCCTGTTCAAAGTTAACGGGGAAGAAGGGCAGAGGCTCTAGGGGAAAATCTAACAATGCAACTTTCCTTTAGAACATCCTTGATTGTCATTTCTTGTGCACTTGCTGGCCTTGGCCTCGGGCCCTAATTACATTATCTTCAAACAGCAACTAAGAGATGTTTCTCATTAAACATGAACAGGGAATGTTTAATTTGTTTGCATGCAGGTGTTCAGAAAGCAAATCATTGGTTTGGGGTGTTGAAATGAGCATTGTCATTGCAGTTGTCCCTGGTGGGCACTGCAAGGCCAGGGCTTCTACGGGGCATGCACATGTTCACCAGATGATGCCTGTGGCTCCGAGCTCGAGGCTTTCTTTACATTTTTAAAGATGGACCAGCTCAATCTCTCTCCCTCTCTCCTCGAAATGGGAGAAAGTGGCCAATTGTCATTTCAAAATTATGGCATCTGAGGAACTACAATTTGTATGTCTTTTCCCATGTGATTCTTAGATGATGTTTATTTAGGATAAACATATTGTATAGCATGCAAGAATATTGATAAATGCTTAACTTTCAATAAAGTGAATTAAGAGCAGTAAAGCTGGTATCACAGCAATTTGTAGTATAGTCTTTTCCTTGACTTGAGGGTAACTTTGAATTCAGAAAGATCTAGGTTTGAAAGCATGACTTCATCACTTGAGAGTTCTGCATCTTTTCTTAACATCTCTGATCCTGAGCGTCCTTGTCTGTAAAATAGGAGTAACAGAAACCTTGCTGGGTAGATGTGATGATTTGGCCATTTAATGTCAGCAAAGCCCAGTGTTTGACAGGTCATTGCTAGTTCTCTTTCCCTCTTGTCCACCACTCCCTGTCACCAACTTGGAAGAGAATGTTGATGAGGTAATAGCAGACAGATTATATTCTTACATGGGAGGGAAGAAATGGGAGATGGGCACTCTTCTGAGTCAAGGAACTGACTTGCTGGTGCCAAGCTAGGATTGCCAACTGATGGTGTCCTTCTCCTCCTGCCTTTCAGCCTCTGAAAATGCACTGCAGGGACTGTGCCCTGGTGACCAGCTCCGGTCATCTCCTGCGCAGCCAGCGAGGCCCCCAGATTGACCAGACCGAGTGCGTCATCCGCATGAATGACGCCCCCACTCGGGGCTATGGGCGCGACGTGGGCAATCGCACCAGCCTGAGGGTCATCGCACATTCTAGCATCCAGAGGATCCTCCGCAACCGCCACGACCTGCTCAACGTGAGCCAGGGCACCGTGTTCATCTTCTGGGGCCCCAGCAGTTATATGCGGCGTGACGGCAAGGGCCGGGTGTACAACAACCTGCAGCTCCTGAGCCAGGTGCTGCCTCGGCTGAAGGCCTTCATGATCACACGCCGCAAGATGCTGCAGTTTGATGAGCTTTTCAAGCAGGAGACTGGCAAAGACAGGTACGGAGGTGCGAGGTGGCACGGGGCACAGGGGAGGGTGGAGAAATGTGGCTGGCTGATTCACCAAAGCAAAGCTTTTGCCAAGGGGTTTGCTGTGGCCCCACTGCTCGCACCATTGGTAGAGTTTATGTGTGGGGTCCTCCTGGATCTGGGCTGCTCCAGCTGAATATATAAGACAAAGTGAAATGAAGCACTGAGACAATTACACGGGCAATTCAGGGACAAATCCCTACTTTGGAAGAAACAGCTGCTGGCTGACTCTGGTAATAAGTGAAAGGTAATATAGCTTTATTGCATTTTATTTTACTTGTGTGAACACTAACTAAAGGCAACCATTTATTTACTCGACCGATATTTATTAAATACCTACTACTTTAAATGCCAGGCACCTGGGATACAGTGAAAAACAAGACAGATCTAGACCCTGCACTCTCAGAATATAAAGCCTACAGGGTGGCAGTGTGCTCAGCATCGAGGGCAGGAAACTGGTTCTGTGACGGGTAGGACAGGAATCCTGCCATAGTCAAGTTGTTCCAAACCGTTATTACAACTCAGTGATGGGACATGAAATCAACATAGTGGGTCACTGCAAGGTTTTTTTTTTAAGTCCTAGATGGAATAGAACAGACAATATCAACATTCATCCCCCATAGTAAATAAGGCAAAGTACGGTCTCATGAAATAATATGTGCTTCAGTTTTTACATATAAATATACATATATAGAGGAGGGGTTTTTTTTGACATGCTGAAAATGTTCTATAATTAGTGATAATGATTGCACGGCCCCATGATATACTAAAAACCACTGAATTATACACCTTAGAAAATAAAATTAAATTAAAATCATGCACACACATATGTATATATGCCCAGTCATGAAGTAAAATGTATTTCTCACTATAGGTTGAACTATTTTTAAAAGCACTGGTCTAGGAGATGAGGGAATGAGAGAAAGCCTTTCTCGAAAAAGTATATTTAATCTGTAATTTAATCTGAGACCTAAGCCACTGTGTATTTATTCAGGTAAAGGAGAACCTGGGAATGGGAGAGAGAAACCTCCTTATGGGTACAAAGGATCACAGGTAGGAGAATGGGCAGTGGATTGGAGAAAAGTCTCCTATGTCAGCGGTCAGGAGAACAGTGGTGCGGGCAGGGTGTGGCCCAAGATGAGGCAGAGATGCAGGCTCATGAACTGGCCAGATCTAGACAAAGAAAAGGACAGTTAGGTATCGAAAGGAGCAGTGCAGTGTATTCCAAACACACAGCTCTAGGTTGGCGTTCTTACCCTGTCCCTCATTAGCTGTATGGCTTTGGGTATATTACCTAACCTTTTAGTGACCTCATGTGTGAAAAGGGCATAGTGACTAGGACTCATAGGACTGGTTTACAAATTAAATTTCTTTGTTTCCTTAATTCTAAAACATGTACTTTTATAATTAATATACTTTTAATGATATAATTTACTTCCTTCCTTACAACAACTGTCCATGAGTTGTTTCTTATTTTACAACTAAAGAAATATCATAAGTGAAATAAAGACTATAAAGTTCTAAATGCATTGCTTGGTAAGTTTAGGCAGCTTGTTATTGGAGAACAGAATCTTAAAGAAAGACCAAAGCCCAATGTCCCCAAATTCTTTGCTTGGAAGAGCTTTCTTTTTAAGTCCTAGAAGCCATTGTGACCATTGATGGCTGGGCCAGGCAGGAGTGGGCATGACATCTAGTGAGTGAGAAAAGGGGGAGCTGGCTGCTGGTGCTGTAGCCTCCTTCCTTGGAGACCCAGGGGACCTCACGGTCAGCCCAGCCAGTAGATTACATAGGGGATCCTGGTCTTTATCACAAGATGCCATGAAATCCAGTCATTTATTGCCCTTTAATAAACATAAATAAAAGAGACTGTTACTCAAGAATGAGTTATTTAACCAAGAGAGCATTTTATAAGGGAAGAAGAAAGAGGGAAATTATTTAGTTTTACTTTTGACTGGTTGGAAAACCCAAAATAAGTAGACACACTCTCTTCAATAGAAAACACTTCTCTCATTTTAGCTGAATGTTGGGAGGTTTCGCTAAATTTAAGTATTCCTGAAACACTGCTGCAGTGTTAGCTATTTAGGGTAATTACACATTGCTCTGAATCTCCTTAAGAAATTATTTTAAATTGGAAACTTGGAGACTAGTCATTCCACCTTTTGTTCACTTAGATTTTTAAGAAAAAAATCTCACGCTGAGACCGATCCCACTCACTACATTCCTTAAATTTTGACCAGTGGAAACCTTTTACTCAATAGCTCTGTCTCCCTCTGGTGAGCCCAGATGGTAAGAAGGGAACCAAATCTTTGTGGGTTGTGTACTGGACCTCACATGTGCAGACATTCATCTACAAGAGTCCACATAGTTCCTACTTAAGGAAATCACACTTACGGATTTGTAGGGTGCCAGAGTACATTGTCACTTTTAGAATCTTTGTCTCTCTTACCTTTAAGAAGTTATCTTAAAGAAGTTAATGTTGTATTGACTTGATATTTTCGTGTGTACATATTCTTAACCTGCAACCTACTCCAAGCAGAAAGAACTACGTCAGAAACAGCTCTTCTTTGGGGTCCAACAATATGTGTGCTTTTCTTGAAACCCAACAAAAATGTAGCATGTGTTGAAGATACACCAAGAGTTGAATATTTAATTTTCTACATCTCATGATCAAGACATTTATATCAGGCTAATATTTTGGAAAAATAGCATAACTCAATAGATTCTGATTTATAGAAGTTTCACCCTACTTAAAAGCAGAGGGTAAAAATGGCTCAGGAACAATCTACAATTAAGAAGCATGACAAATGACATAGATGGCCAAGTGGTATTCTTTGACATTAGAAAGTAACTGTACTTGAAAATAACTTTATAATTGAATAAGGGTGCATTAGAAAAATATGATTCAGAACCAATATTATAGTAATTAGATAAAGGAAGCATAAATGAAATAACTGCAGGAAGAATATTTCCATAGAGATTATAAATGAGATTCTGGTGGAGCAGAAAGGACTTTAATTGTAATTTAGTGTTCACTATAGAATTATCAGCTCAGTGTGTTACTTCATCATATAAAAGAATATCTGATAATTTTCCCTAATAAGCACATGACAGCTCTTTATATTCCTTTATTACAGCTGATTAAGTGTAAAAACAGTAGATACTCCTTTGTTGGAAAAGAGTTCAAATCTTTTTAAGAAAGACAGCACAAAGCATTGCATTTCTATAGCATGTGATCTCAAAAGACTATTATTTAGAAAGTCTAGAGAATTTTAAGTGACATTTTAAAGAACTCTTCATTTTAGTACCTTTAGTCCTCCACTTTGTATTCTTCCCATTTTTTACCCATGAAACCTTTTTCTGTAGAGTTACATCCCCCTGCATTTCATGCTGCAGCTTGTGATCTCTACTGTATCACACAAAAGAAAGCCAAAATTATGGGGGAGTTCCTGCCACTGGGAAAGCCCTTTTAGTGTTTCTGACAACTCTGAAAGCACAGGGACACAGGTGTGATTTCCAGATCAAGAATCTGGGTGTATACGTGAACCGTCATTCTCTTCCTGGGCTCTACATCCCAGTTATTCACTCGCCCTGTGTAAGTCTAGAACAACTGGCCATCGTATAGTTACAGCCACATAGGTAAGGACAGGCTCTAATATGAGAAAAGTACTTCCCTTACCCTTACCCTTACCCTCCCTTACCCTTCCCCAATTAGTCATTTCTGCTCCATCCCACCTCCTTCATTCTCAAAGGTCTTATGAATATATAGTCCTGGTAGGAAGAAAAGGGCGTTGTTAATGTCTATGTAAGCCAGAGGTTCCACGACTTTGTAATTACTGCCCTGACTAGTGATGATGGCTCCAACACAAGAGCCAGTAGCAGGGATACTGGAAGGATATCAAAGTCTTTGTGGGTGCTAAAAAGCACTGAAAGGAATGGCTGAATTATTTACTTCATTCACTCCAAACTAACTACCAAGAGAGGAAGAAGGGATCTCAATGTATCCCTATAACAAACTAGATACTCTTTATGGTGTTCTCTCATTTAGTCTCAAAAGAGCCCAGGATAATGGAGCTTCCCATGCCTGCTTTCTAGATAAGAAATCAAGTCTCATAGACCAGCAAAACCTGCCTCAGATCATTCAGCTCGTTAGTGATTGAAACTGGTAAGAGGCAAGTCCATCGTATTCCCATCTTTAGGAGTTTTTAAATGTACTTTCTGGGCTATTACTGGGCAGGATATAATGGAATGGAAAAAAAAAACAAATAAAGGGATTAAGCACTAGAAAGTTGAAGCAGTGAACTCAGGAATGACTAAATCACTCATTTCTGTCAGGTACTTGCCAAAACAAAATGTCTCTTTTTTCTTTTTCTTTTGTTTCATATGTGAAATGGAAATAATGCAAACTGCTTAACAAAAATTCTTCCTTCTCAAAGAAAGGGTGCTATACAGTGCAAGTAGAAAAGCTTTTCTGCAATCCTGTCATTTACATCACATATGGTTCTCTGGCTAGGCAGTCAGACAGTCTGACTTGGGGAGTAGGTGTTTGAAACTGGCTAATGAGGCCATAAGCAATGAAAAAAAAAGAGAGAGAGAAGTAAAGTAAAAGCACAATCCCCAAAGAATTGAATTAATACCCACAGCAGCACTGCATGGCAGACCAAGTCATTCTCACGGGGTCAAATTAGACCTTGACATTGTGTTGCCACAGCTATCCTTAGGCTTGTACGTGGTTCGAACTCAATACAGATATTTGAATGGGCAAATGAAGAAATGTTGGAAGGCACCAATTCATTTCTGAAATTTTGTCAATTTTGGTCTTCTAATAAAAATTTTCAGAGATCTCTAAATGTTCTGAGGTAAAATAAAGCAAATGCTCATTTAAACAAAGCATTTCTGTGGTCCTTTTCCTTTGGTCATTAGCCCCTTCTCACATGAATGTACAGCAGGTTCTCAATAACATTGTTACGTTCAACATTGCTTCGTTGTAACGTTGCTGAAATAATTGGATTTCTGTCCAGGACCACTGTCTATGTGGAGTTCACACATTCTCCCCATGTCTTTGTGAGTTTTCTCCAGGTACACCAGTTTCCTCTCACATCCCAAAGGTGAAGTACATTGGCATGTCTACATTGTCCCAGTCTGAGTGAGTGTGGGTGTGAGTGCGCCCTGTGATGGAAGGGCATCCTGTCCAAGGTTGGCCCTGCATTGTGCCTTTAGCTGCCAGGACAGGGTCTGGCCACTTGTGAACCTGAACTGGAATAAATGGGTTGGGAAATAATCATCTTACTATTTTATTAATCTTTCTTAAATGTATGTATAACTCACATTTATTTTAGTGTTTAATATTAGAAATGTTCTGGATCTTTATTTAGAAGTTTGGAGATGTTTTTATTAACAGAAATATGCCTTAGGAACTTCACTCTTGTTTATATCATTTAGGCTATGGTAAAATTGGGTTTGTTAGAAATTGTTTGTCTTAAAGTGGCAGTTTTCAAGAATCTATCAGTGATGTTAAGTGAGGTCTTACTAAACTACCACAAAAAGATGTTCAGTCAAGGCATTGGTGTTAGTCTAGTTGGAAGCAAGCCTTTACCCTAAGATCATTTGCTCTACTGATAGATTGATACATAGTCAAACACATCTGTGTTTATTCATATTTAATAAGCTCCTTATTATCCACCATGCTTGAAGAGCAAGGAATAGTTCTAGTTAGTCAAGTATTCTGGTTAATAAAGGGTTGACACAAGGGGATTATCATCTTACAAGAAATTGAGTTATGGTAATATGCACTTGAACATTGAACATCGATCATCATTTTTGATGATGCAGAAGTCCCTTGAGCATTCTTTAGTGTCACAGATCTGGCATGATGGTGCATCAACATCATTTTTCATTGTACAGTGAAATATGGTGGTGCTGTTGGTGAGAGATATCTATCTTGTAAAGTTCTAGCTATTTCCCACATAGAGCAGAGGGGAGGGGGAGGAGAAGGAAGAGGAGGAGAGGAGAGGAGAGAGAGAGAGAGAGAGAGAGAGAGAGAGAGAGAGAGAGAGAGAGAGAGAGAGAAAGAGAGAAAGAGAGAGAGAGAGAGAGAGAGAGAGAGAGAGAGAGAGAGAGAGAGAGATTTTAGTCAGCCTCTCTCCAGAAATGATTTAAGATGGTAGTTGGGTACAATGATTATTTTACTAGCTTGCAAACTTAATTATTGTTCCTTCCAGGAAGATCTCCAACACTTGGCTCAGCACTGGCTGGTTCACAATGACGATCGCACTAGAGCTGTGTGACAGGATCAATGTTTATGGCATGGTGCCCCCAGACTTCTGCAGGTAGGATTTATTCTACAAGTGTAATCCATCAGCAGTGTTGTGCAGCATTTATAAATATCTGATTCCAAATGTCAACCATAAAATATGTCTGTCTTCTTGAAGCAATTAATTAACATGTCCCAAGTTCTGGTTCTAGAAACAACAAACAACATTTAATTGTGTGATATAAAATATTGAAAGTTTTTGTTTGTACTGCTAGAGAATTAATCCATCCTGTGGGCTTCATTTATCCTCTGAATATTTATCAACCAAAAGTAATGCAATAATTGGCATAATATTAACAGTGAACAAGCATTAAGAAATATTAGTTTTATTCTCATTTGAAAGGAATGTGGTAATTTTTAATGAATTAAAGAGGGCAATTTCTTCGACAGTAATGCCTGTTTTCTAAAATTAAAATATTCCTTTGAGCCTCTTTTCTCACCACATCAGTAGCCTCGGTTTATGCTTCTAAAGCCAAAGCATGGGCATAATTATTTTGATGTATTGCTTTAAAGGGAACACATACACATCTCTGTTACTACCTTAACTTACCTCCTGGCATGTGCCCGGGGAGGGCTTGGTGTGTACTAACAAATACACTGTGGAAGCCCTGTTGAAAACTCACCTATAATTTAGTCATGATGCCTATAAATTTAGAAAGTGCCCTAGTTCAGGAATGTCTGATGGGCCGCTCATGACCTCAATTCTGATCTTCAAATGGTAATCCTAAGGTGTCATTATTTTAAGCTTGCTTATTAAAATTTATGCTTGCATTATATGTTTAAAATCTAACAACTTCTCAAAGGCCATGGACCTTTAGGCAAAATCTGCAATTTGGAGGTTTAAAGCAAGGATAAGAAAGATATTTAATCATGCTGTTACCACTTGACCATTTTTCTCCCACCCTTTTTAATCCAAAGGCCCAATACAGCAGCAGTAGTTTATATGTAAGAGTCAGGTCAGAGAGGAGAAAAGGAAAGGTATGGACAGAGCAGGACTTTGATATGCATGTGCCTAAACTCACTTGTTGAGTCAACCAGAGTGTAAACTTTGCAAGGGCAGAGAGTTTTGAGTGTTTGGTACACACTGTTTGAGCTCTAGTGCAAGGACAATAGATATTTACTGTCCTGGCACATAGCAGATGCTCTATAAATATCGAATGAATGAATGGCCCTGCCCTCTGCTCTCTCTTTAGTGCTGTAGAAAAAAGGTGTTAATAGGGTAAAAATAACCATCTCTGCCTCTCAGAAGTTCTTGACCTTGAGAAAATTAGTTGACCTCACTGAACCTTAGTGATCTTGGGAAAGTTGCTTAATGCCTGTCTCAGAAGCCTGAGCTTCCATATCTACATGATGGTGATGGCAATAGTACTTACCTCTAGGGTTAATATGATAGTTCCATGAAGTAATAGATGAGTTAAGCATGCACAAATCTACCAGGTGAAGGGTCTTGCTGATCTGCAGTCCAGCATCCATAAGCACATTTTAAAGAGCTGTCTAAAGAGCACTAAGGAATGGTGCTCAGTGGTAAGGAGGCCTTGTTGCTGGAAAGGGAAGGACATGTGTGGCCTCCTGTATGAAGTAGATCCCATTCCTCTTCATTATGGAGAATTGGCTTCATGTGGCCTCCAGCTGCTGGCAGGACATCACGTGGGGCTGCTCACAGTGTACCTACCCCTTCCATTGCTTCCTTCAAGTGCCCAGTTCCTCATGAGAATAAAGAGTTGGCCACAAGACACCAGATTTCAGCAAGCAAAAAGAGACTCACTGTTCACTTTTGGTAAATTAACCTTTTTGGAACTTAAGGCACACACACACAAAAAAAGGTCTGTTAGTAAATTAATCAGGGAGGTTGTCATTAACTCAACTAACTTTTACTGGGCACCGGGGACATCATCAAAGTTGAAGAGACAGTCTTTGCCTCAGTTGTCTGAGTGTCACAAATCCGACTCTGTCACTTAAACCCTTTGGTCACTCCCAAAAGCTTTTAGAAAAGAGTTCACACTCCCTTCCTTGGCACACAAAAGCCCTTCAGGGGTCCACTTTAGTCTCACCTTCTCTGCTCACACAAACTTATTTTAGCCACTGAAAAACTTAAAGAGGGACTCACCCTGTAGATACCTGTCCCTTTGCCCTCAGCTTGGAATGACCATCCCTTCCTTCTTAACCTGGTGATTACTTAGTATTTTGCTAAGAATGTCAATGGCTGATATTTTTTTCTACACATACCATATACCGGCCCTGCACTCAGATGAATACATGTGCCAGTTCCATGAACCTTTATGATATTCCCATGAGGTGAACGTTATTATTATCATCATTTTACATAGGAAGCTTAACAACATGAAACAGCTGGCCAAGGTTGAAGAGCAGAGCTAGGATCTGAATTCAGATCTGGAGGGCTCAAGAGCCAAAACTCCCAATCCCTCACTTCACTGTTTCGCAGACAGCAGGTCTTCCTCCTCCAAGCCTTCTCTGACCTCCTGTCTGAGTCAGACCCTACCTGTACCCCCACTGGGCCCTGTGTCACCTCCATCCCTACCTCACGTCACTGATTAATTTTTCCATCTCTTTCACTTGCCTGTACACTCCTTAAGAGGAGGAGTTGTGTCTCAATCGACATTTATATTTTTAACACTTGTCATTGTGTCTGGCACATACTATGTATTCAATATTGATGGACTCAATGAATAAATAGACTTTAAAAGCCTTTTTTTCCTTGGCCATGTTTAAGAGACTGATTCTAGACTTATTTTAAGACCAAAAGGATCAGGTGAATGAAAAGTGTAACCAGCAAATGGCAATTCAGATTTTTAGAATTCTCAGAAGTCAGTGGTAGCCACCTGTTTTATTCTCAATCAGGGCCAGCACAGGGTCCTAAAAGAGGCGCTCAGGCATCAGGCATCAGTCTCCATCCTGCCTTCGTCACCAGACTCCAGCTTCATTGGTGTTCAGAAAGCTGGAGAAAATTAGTCCCATGTTGCATACGAGACAGCCTCTAAGTATATTATGTAGACAGCAGACCCTTAAATTATGCCATATATATACGGGAAACCAAATCCATTTTCTCTAGATGGACTATAAATTGCAGTGAAAAGATCTGTTATCGTTGCTTACCAAACTAAATTATGGCAAGTATATTTAATCTCATTTTCTATTGTAAATTATTTGCAATAATAATGGGCCAAGCATTTAAATTCTTTCTAATAATCTTTTTTTCATACTTAATACATTACCAAGTTTACAACTCTTAGTTACCCATAATTTCTTGAGTATTAATTAGAGGAGTAATGACTCAGAGTGATCACTGTCATGGAAGTAAATTAATATCTCATCCATAATGTGAAGGACATCTCAAAGGTATCATGAATATCAGAGAGTTGATTCTGCTAGAATTATTAGCTAGTGAACATTAATAAAGCTACTAGTGTAAAGGGGAAAGTTTTTACACAGCAACAGTTCACTGTGTGGAATCAGGTGCTTATAGAGTCGTAATGTGCCCATGTGGTTCACCTTTAATGAAGTCGTTTTGAAATGTATTGTATTTCCTCCTAGATGCTTATTGTTCTTATTTCTTTGCCATAATTTGGCCAACTCATAACAGCCACTGGGTATTTTCATTACATCCTTCTCTCTCCCATGGGTGGGCGCCATTGGTACCTTATGAGATGATGGCACCACCAGGTGCCTGAGTGGTGGGCGTGGGTTCAGGTGACTCACTTTGTCTCTTTGCCCCATGAAAGATAAACAGCTGTAGGTTCTTGGTGCTCAATCTGCACCAAGTTCACAAGTATTATTCCAACAGATTCCAAGGTATGCAGCAATTTTCCTTCCAAAAGAAGCTCCAAGAACAAGAAATCAAGCAGCAGAATAAAAGTGGCTCAGTGGGTCTCATAGGCCCAAGCCAGCCATTTAGAAGGGCTTGTTGTAGGAACATTTTCTTCTGAATGCTACATAGTATTCTCAAAGATCCCCCCGCCCGCCCCCCCATGCAAGCCAGTTTCGGAACAATGTAGACACTTGACAGCTATTGATTCAACTCTATTCCTCAAACATTTCTTGACAACCTACCATATGCCAGATAACACGCCAAAAATAGACATGTGTTTAGAGAGTACCTGAGAGCTGTAGAGAAAGGCAAAGGCACCGTTCTTTCCTTATAGGTAGTCCAGCCCCAAACCCAGAGAGCAGAGTGAACCTAGATTGTACCTGGATATAGAAGTATCCTCTCTTGCTCGTTAATGTTATGAGGCTTCTTTCCAATTGTACAGCTTAACTTTAGAAGATTCAAAAATGGAACATTACCAACTCCTGCTGCCACTAACATTAGTGGGCAGGATTGTACATGATCATGAGGTCTCTGCTTCTCACCCTGACCAGCTGCATACACCAAGCCCGGGCAACTCTATAGATGGGTGCTTGGGAAAATGCCGCAAGGACAAAGTTCCTCTCAGCCATATGGTGCCAACTCCAGTGGAAACCTGGAGTGCCATTAGTAAAGAAACCCACTTAGTGGGACAGGAGTTTTTCCAAGACATAGAGCGTCACTCCTGAGGACAGCTTTGATGCAAAACTGGAACATGAATCTTCAGTTTCTTTATACATGATTTTCTCATCTGTAAAATAGGAGTAATAACATTATCTTTCTCACTGAGGCATTGTAAGGATTAAATAACTTAGTCTGCATGAAGTGCTGAGCACTGGGTTTGGGCTGAAAGGGGCAAGTCTTGCACTCGTAGGTCCGTGAGTGAGGCTGTGTGCGTAAAGCAAGGCACTAGATTTTACCTGGATGTTGCAAGCTCACCTGTCAAACAAAACAGTGATACTCACCTTAGATGCCTGATGGAAAAATAAAAGAGAGAATGTAGGTTAAGCACCAAAGCTTAACAGATATTTAACTAAATCAGCCATTTCAAAGCTAAGGAGCTTTTTAACATTATTATATTTTTAAGTTTTTTTATTTTAAAACAGTTTTAGACTTACAGAAAAAGTTGCAAAAAATGGTACACAGCATTCCTGTACACTTTTTATCCAGCTGCCACTAATGATAACATTTTGCATAATTAGAGTCTAAATGTCAAAATTAACACTGGTACAACACCCTCAACCAAACTACAGACTTTATTAAGATTTTACCACTTTTCTTACCGATGTCCTTTATCTCCTCAGAACCCAATCCGGGATCCCTTTGTACTTACTTAGAGTCTCCTTAGTCTCCTCCAGTCCGTGACAATTCCTCAGTCTTCCCTTATCTTTCACGACTTTGATGCTTTTGAATAATTCTGGTCATTTTTGTAGGATATATGTCCCTCACTTTGGATTTGTGTGTTTTTTCATGATTAGTTTGAGGTTATGCATTACCGGGAAGGATACCACAGAAGCAATAAACCCTTCCCAGCCTCTCATATCCAGAGATACATGATGTCAAAATGTCTTATTACTGGCCAAGTTAACCTATATCACTTAGTTGAGGTGCTATCTGCTGGAGTTACTCATCATAAAGTTACTATTTTTTCTTTGTTATTTATAAGTATCTTGGGAGAGCTACTATATGCAAATAACCTCTTTTGCCTCATCTTTACCCCGCTGATGTTCTATTTATTGGTGCATCTTGCCTACAACAGTTACTGTGGTCTTGTAATGGTGATTTTCTATTTCCTCATTCTTTCTAGATTTATTAATTGGAATTCTTCTGTAAGAAAATCCTGTTTTTTCTCCCTCATTTAATTATTCGGTTATTTACTGACATCATCATGAACTCATTTATTTTATTTTGTGGGTTTGATAATCCAGTACTACCATTATTTATTTTGATACCCATGCTTGGGACTCTCTCCAAGTCAATTAAACCAGAATCTATGGAGGTGAAACACAGGCAATGGTATTTCTTTAAAGCTCCCTGTGTGCACTAAATGTTAGTTCTTTCACTCTCTGCACCTGCTTCCTTCATAAAGAAAAAAAAATCCTTCACATTGTCTTGCAGAATTTGTTCTTGCGCTGGCCCTTGCAGTGCTGATGACAGCCTGCAGCCACTGGGGTAACTGGCTCTGTGATTATCATACCCACCTCTGCCCTCACATCTTCATGCCCTCAGCTTCCCCTGGTCCAAAACAGGAACCTGATGCCAGAATCCTTCCTTTACAATAGTAGCCTCCTGATGTAAAAATTTGCTGATATTTATTGTTGTTTTCACTGGGCTCAGGTGGAGGAAAAAAAGGCTGTGGCAGCCTTTACAAAGTCAGGTTTGAGAAAAGAACTAAGGAATTATGATCTTAAACCAAGAAGGGCTTTCTGAATGGAACAGTGAATTACAGCTGATGGCAGGCTCACAACCAGAGGGCTGTTTCCGCAGATGCTTCAGCTCTGCTTTCTCAGTCTCACAAAGCATGTTTCTGCCTTTTGGAAATTTTTAAAAATTAATTAATTAATTAATTTTTTTATGGTGACATTGGTTCATGAAATCCAGTAAGTTTCAGGAGTACAATTCAACAGTAAGGTATATATACATAGCATTGCGTGTTCACTTCTGGACAGAATTTTAAAGGATGAAAACAACCTCCACTTATTTGTACACCTTTGAAATCAAGAATTAAATTTACCAAATGTGTAAATTTAGTACTCCCTTTAGGTGATCAATACAGAGCCAGATAAGTTTTCATTCAAAGAGATGGTCATCCTGAATAAGGAAATTGATCCTTTAGCATCCTTTAGCTGGTTTGCAATTTCCCTCTATCCTAGATGCCAAATCAATCTCATGATTATTTTTAGAAAACTAATTGTTTCTTTAGTCAGACTGATGCCAAGAATATGTCCAAAACTTTGTTGACTCAAATTTAAAACTCGATCTGTACTGGCATAAAAGTTTAACCCCAAGTGTACCATGGTCGCATGAATTTGGCATGGTTCCACAAATTATGCCCTTTGAATCTAGGGAGATTTATCTCACACGTTTTTATTTTATTTTGTTTATTCTTTTTTTCATAATAGTCAGTTCCATCTTGAATTTTTCCTAGCATGCATTTTCTGTATTGAAAACACCTTCTATTAAAATGTTAAGGGGATTTCAATTTCTGTAATAAGTAAATAAGTGATCATCTATAATAACTAGAGAGCACAGTTTCTGATGTTTTACTATGGAACATAGAGATACTTTTGAGATAGGCATAATAGAGATGCAAAGTATTAATTTCGCGCAGCGTCCAATGCAGGCAGGTTTAAATGCTGCATGACGAAAATAAATCTCTCTTCCTGGAAAAATGTTAATCTCAGAGGAGAAGCAGCTCAAAGGTTTATTGTTGTCAGAGCCACAAACTCAACACCCCTCTTGATAAAAGACTTCGATCTCTGACCCCAATAAAGTTGCTACTCTAAAAGCCATTTGTGTATTGATCTCCTCCAAAGAAAACGAATAGGTGTCTAGCAGGATGAGCATCTTTGGGATGCCAAGTTACTGTACTTAGAATAGAGCCTTAGTGATAAGAGGGGGGACCCCAGTGCATCAGGCATTGAAAGATAGTTTGCTGGGATGCCTGAGCCTATTAAGAGAAGAGCTAAGAAGAGACTCGTTTGAAGACTGTCAGGCTATACAGCAGGGATTGAGAATTTGGTATTTCTGGATACATCGTCTGTCTAAAGCAACAAGAGAAAAACTGTGGCATCGTGCCTGCTAACTTCTTTCTCTCCCATGCAATCAAACTAAGATCATCAACTTTCCATATGTAGAGGAAAATTATCGTTAGAGGCTTGCTGTGTAACTGCTAACTCCATATAAATTTCTTTGAACAACAGAAATTCAAAAAATATTAATTGAGCACCTACTAGGAACAAGGCAAAGGCCGGCTCTCATGAAAAGACAATGAGCAAAGAAACAACAATAGCAGTTTCAGAGAGTGATTGATGCTATGAAGAAAATAGATTTGAGTAAGAGGGAGTGAAGGGAGGGGACATCAACTAAAGCCTCTCTAAGGAGGATTCATTTGAGTAGATCCCCAAAGGTGAGAAGAATGAACTTGTGAGAGAGTGTTCAAGCCAGGCGACTGCCTTTGAGTGCAAAGGCCTCAAATAGGGACAAGCTTGGAGATGACAACCAGAAAGGCCAGTAAGGCTGGAGCATAGAGAACATGGGTGGGTTAGGAGAAGGCTCTGGAGAGGAATCACATCACATAACACCCTGTAGGCCATACTCTTAGTATAACTGGGCGTCTCTGAAGGATTTGAGAGTAGAAATGGTGAAGAAGAATGATTTTGTTTTGTAAATATTTCTAGAGCTGCTTGTGGTAAATAGACTGTATAGGGGCAAGAGTACAAATAAGAACAATAGTTGGCCTTAGAAATATGTAGTTTTTGAATCCCAAAAGCCTGAATGTCCTACAGCACACTTTTAATCTCTCTGTTTGGTAATGACATTCATTGTACTTATTCATAACCTCAGAACCCCTCCACTTACTTATTATTTGTTTGATGGAAAAAACATTTGTTGAAATTTATTTAAATTAAAAATATGAGTTGTGTTTATCAGCTTTTTAAGGATAACACCTGCCTCCTCAGTCAAAGGATTCTTTTTTCTGCTTTAATCAACTATCTCATTTCCTCCTACAGAGATCCCAATCATCGTTCAGTACCTTATCATTATTATGAACCTTTTGGACCAGATGAATGTACAATGTACCTCTCCCATGAGCGAGGACGGAAGGGTAGTCACCATCGCTTTATCACAGAGAAACGAGTCTTTAAGAACTGGGCACGGACATTCAATATTCACTTTTTTCAACCAGACTGGAAACCGGAACCACTTGCTATAAATCATCCTGAGAATAAACCTGTACACTGAGGAATGAGCGTGCCAGACCATATCAGACAACGGGCTGCTAAACTTCGTGGGCCATCAGACACAAAAGAGGAACAGAACTGGTAGCAGGAAATAGTCTCACTCCTCAAGAAATACTATGTACAGATGCGCACAGGACATAACTACAAAGCAGTGCAGTCAGTTGGCTGATGGGGAGAATTCTAGAATTAACATATCCTAATGAATGTTGTCTCATTCAAAAGGGGTTATCTTCGGAATTGAGGACTGATTTCAGCGATGCTGCTGTGGCTAAAAACATTTTGGATCTCTTTAAGTGTTGCCTTCGGAACAGAAACATGAGCAACTCAACAATATTAGTTGTATATTCCTTTATAGAAATGCCATGTCAAAAGACATTTTTCTATCAAGTTGTATTCTAATCTGACCTATAACCTTTGTCACCTGTTGAACTCCGTGTGCGTGATTTATAAAATGCAGCCTGAAAGTTTGGACATTGTTTCTAAAGAGCACATCTCCACCAACTTTCATAAAACAAATGCCCGGTATTTATTTATTGAAAGTTTTGTAGTGTACTCTAGGCCAGTATTTTTATAGATTATTATGTGGTAACTTATCCTTATATTTATTTAGGTAATTTATTCCAACTCTTGAATCCCAAATGATGGTTGATGAGTTACTGTGTCCACCATGCTTACTGGTAGCATGCAGTTGGTATTTAGCTTGAAAATGTTGTCTTGCATTTTTTAAACCCTTAAGCTTCAAGAATAGCTGTGACATTTTCCAAGGTGCAGAAATGCTCCAAATGACAAAAGTGAAAACCAAAAACTGTGTCATTAACAGAAAAAGATACTAACAAGAGAAACTTAAAGATAGTTTTCTTTAGTAATAATTTATGTAGGTCATTTCACTTAAGCCCTAGTTTCCTCTTCCACAGAATGATGTGACTATACCAGATGACCTCTTACGTGTCATTCCAAATCTAAAATTCTAGGAACCTCTTGTTGAACCCTTTGAGGACTCTGCACTTGGAATGATGGGGTTCCCACAGTAGTAGCAGGAGCCTTTTTTTAGGGGGCCTTTTATATTCCCCTACAACCTAACTTTCTCTTGTGGCTAAAACATAGTGTCTCCTTGGTCCTCATTAGCTAAAATCTACTCCCTGCTTTTCTGGAGCTTTTTGCACCAGAAGAGGAGTTTGGGGGAAGGATGGACAGAGAGAGGAAAAGAAGGAGGCAGGGCTGGAGGGAGGGAGAGAGAGGGGAGTGGGAAGAAAGAGGGGGAGTAGAGAGGGAAGGAGGTGGGTGGGGGGAGGGAGAGAGAGAGACAGAGAGAGAGAGAGACAGAGACAGAGAGAGAGAGAGAGAGAGAGAGAGAGAGAGAGAGAGAGAGAGAGAGAGAGAGAGAGAGAAAGGAGAAAAAAGAACAAATTTCCGTAGTGTTGCCTGATTACAAGAGCAAGAAACTGTCCTTCTGTTTATCCTATGAACTATTCAGATTCACTCACTGCAAATCTCACGTTATATTCATTGCCATTCCCTGGTCTGGGGGAGTATGAGAATTTATTTTATTCAGAGCCAAGATCAGTGGGTATGAAAGACTTTCATTTAAGCAAACAATATTGTTCAAAAATGGTCTTTTAAAAATACAGCAGTGTTTTCTTTACACATGGCTTAAGAAGCACTAATTTTTCTAATGCCAAATTTGATGGTACCAGCAAATATGTCATATAGAGACTGACATTCTTTTGCAGAACATGACCTGGCTTGTGATTAAAGAAGTTTTCTCACATTACCACTTTTTCCCCTTGTTCTTAATTAGTAATAAGATTCCATTCGTTTGCACTAACTGGTACTGTTAATTATATGGAATACTATTATTGAGATGCAAAGAGTCTAAATATTTACATACAAAAACAAAGTTGGATTATCACGGTGTGGCTTGAGCTGTTAAAAGCCAGTACAATTGAAATGTCTGTCCGAAATACACTGGAATGTGCTCTTTAAGTTTTCTCATAGCGTGTAAAGAGAATTTTATTCTAGTACAGTCTCTTCTGCAGCATGGACTCTGAATACACAGTACTTTATGAATGTATAAAAAGTGTATGAATTTTATATAACTGATTCGTAGGCCACCCTTACCATCACTTGAAGAGTTATTCAGATGTAAGTAGCGCCTTTAACTACTTTTATTTTTATGGACAATTGGGAAGGCATACTTGGAAAATGCAAAGAGGTAGTTATATTATCTAATCTAATACTATCTCAAATGTCTGTGTTATCTTCAAGTTTTAGGGTTCGTTTGTTTGTTTTTAAAAGACCTTGTGATAGCTTCATCTTTTTTGTAACTTCTCCCTCTCAAGTACTCGAAAGAGTGAAAAGCAATGAAATTCTGACATTTCTGGCTTCACTGGAAAATATTTTAAATATATATGTAGCTAGGATATGTGAGTATGTGAGTTTATATTTTTTAAAACCTGGTATAAATAAATGTAAGAAATTATCGCTTAGGCAGTGGTTTTATTACAGCACTTCAAGAAAATGCCTAGATAGATCATGCTGATAGACCTGGTTGTGGGCAATTGAGTTCTTATATCACTACTGTTTCATAACTATCAATCTTAACACCATTCAACACCATTGAACATCAACTCTGATATAAAAGGTGACTACAAAATGTTTACAGACTTCAGCAATTTCAATATCTGATTGTGTTTGAAGACTAAGTCATACTTGTTATGTTACATACCTTTTTCTTCTCTCCCCAGCTGTGTCATCAGCCTCCTCCTAGCTTTAAGACTACAGTAACACAAAGCCACAGCTGGACAATCCATGGCATTTGTTATTTCAACACAAGAACATTTGGTAGAGGCCATTACAATAGATAGCCATTATGAGCAAAGATACAAGAATTCACAAACAAAATCGATCACTTTAAATGGCCCATAAAAGAGGAATCTTGCATTTAATATTCTACAGTAAATATTTGCCCAAGAAAGCGTGCATTAAAAGAACATTAGAGGGTGAACATTCAGCGTGCTGCATGGGGACTTCACTGTGTGATTTCCATTACAGTTAATGGGTGTTGGCTAACTAAGTCCCATTGGTTCACTAACCCTGGGTTGTGCTCCTAAGGGCTAGGCATAAAACCGGAGCAATTCAGGAATGTCCTAAGATTTCAGAGTTAGAGCTCTTCTTCAAAAGATAAATGAAAGCAAAACATAAAGGGCTGTCCCTGAAAAAGAAATTTATGAGTGGCCTCTTGGAATCTTTAGTCTACTACTACATATCTATGTCAGATCCCAAACAACCCCTCTCAAGTCAGAGTATCTTTTGTTTTCTGAAATTCTATTACTCATCTACTTGAATTACACTTAAATGGAAAGATATGATCTCATTTTTTGAAATCAAAACCCCCCCTCAAAAATTAAAAATGTTGATTTGGAAGCTAAGTGAATGTTAGGTAAAAGCGGAAGGGAAAAGTTGAAATTCTGTTAGGATTAAGACAATAATGTTACTTAAATGCATATGTACCTATTTATAATAGACCCAAATATTTGCCCTTATGTAGGAGTGACCTCGTTTCAGAAATATCCTCCGGATTCCACTGGGGCCATGATTCAAATTGCCAAATAGACCTACTGTAATAAAAAGACCTATGTCTCTATTCTCTCTCTCTCTCTGCAGTATTAGGTGACGTTAACACGCCTTCACATGTCATGTCTGACCCAATCACTTCTTCCATCTTCACAGCTTTTCTCTTGAACCTCATTTTGTCACACTGCTATCAGTCTCTCCTGATTGTCTTCTTGTGTCTACAGTGTGCTCTTAAACCAGCAGTCTTTGGGAGCTGTTAAGGTCTTCCTTGTAGGTTTTTAAACTAGAGATCTATCTGTGGAACTTAGAGACCTACATCTGGCTACAGGACAAGATACGGTAGAAGTACCATCCTGGTTTCCCCAATGCTGAAGGAAGAGAGGGGGGAAGAAAGAGGTTTGAGACATGGACTTTCGATGCTAAAACCAGGATGGTCTCAGGCAAACTGGGATAGTGGATCAAAATGCCGCCTCCAAAAGAACTGTAATATTAAGGCTTTGGAGGACAAAGTGGACCAGTTGCCTAGGTTCTAGCACATGCCAAAGGATAATTTGGAATGGAAAGAGCTGAGATAGTGTCTACAGGCTTAAAAATGAACAGGAGTAACCCCTCTATTTTAGTTCACTTTTCTCTACACCATAGAAGTGTAAAAAAAAAAAAAAGGCTGCACTCCTGTTTTTTTCCTTCTCAGTGCCCTAATGTTATATACTACCCTAGGGTGTCCTTTGTCTTTTTATGTATGTGTCCTGTTAGCCTAATTGGATTGTAAGCTCTTTGCGAGCAGGGACTATTTCTCCTTTATCTTTGTAACTCTATGCCTGTTACAGTGCCTTCCACACAGTAGGCACTCAATAAATGTTTGTTGTTCATGATAACCTCCTAATGGTGACCTACAGGATTGCTGGTTGGTATATGTTCTTTTGTTTAAGAGGTACAAGAGACAGAATAGGTGGCAAAATTGTTCAATTTTAAGTGAGTGTTTATAGGGACAATCCTTAAATTTATAATGTTTTTAATCAGCTGAGCTGACCTAAATTTGGGTAGGATAATGTTGCTGAATTCATTAGGTTTGCAAATGCTGGCTGTATTGAACACACAGAGGAAAAGAGGTTCAGCAAGCTTTGTGGCCTCGCTGTTAGTGAGCTGCTCATAGCACAAATTAAATTTAATATTGACAAATGCTATACCATATGCAGTAAGGAGAAAGGCAGCTTGGGCTCTGACTTCTGTGGTTCAACTACAAAAGGGAAACTAAAATGAGATGAGTTATAGCCTGCCTGAAACTTGACAGCTCCAAAAGCTGCAGGTATTCCAACTGGGGGATACAGAGGGTCTATAACAATTAAGCATATGTTTATTTTAATGACAAAATGAAACAAACAACAACAAAAACCCTTTTGTTTGTCATGAAGCAGATCCACAATGGTTTTATCTCTAAGAGAATCTGAGGGGAAAGAACATTTGAAAAAGGTGTTCTCAAGGAGAACGTCCTACGCTCCTGAGTCACCGTTTAGCCAGCACCTGGTGTCCAATTACCTCCTGGTTACAGGAGAGGACAAGATGCATAAAGTCATTAAAAGGGAGTTAGCTGCCAATGGTTGCCTCTACAAGAGACCATAGTGCCAGAGCCAGCCTGGGAGTGAGGATTAAGAAAAAAAGAGAGAGAGAGAGACAAAAGATAGAGTCGGGAGGGCTAACAGTGAATACTGTGCCCCGAGTTTATTAAGCACAGCATATTTATACCCTAGGATGTACATGAGGAGCTTATCCATTAAGCCAGTCTTCCTCCTTCAGTAATGAGCTTATCGATTAAGCCAATCTTCCTCCTTCAGTAATGAGCTTATCCATTAAGGAGCCCACCTGTCCTGTAAACTTCTAACTTGGAGGCAACTTTAACCCTGTCTGTAGGGCATTCAGCAAGAATTGCTCCCAACACCATAGTCATTACCTTCTTGAGCATAGAATTCCTTTTGTTCATTGTCTACCCTTTCGCATACTTATTTAATTGTGTAATCTCGATTTCATTTTTTTTAATGTAGAAAAAGCACTAAAAGACACTACGTAAAATAGAAAATGCTTATTTCTGAATGGACAGAATTATAGATTTTTCCACATTTTCAAAAATTTTATTATTATCATAATGTTATTTCACAAACTGTTAAAATAAACATTAGAATAGAATTTCAAACAGAATCCCAATGGGTATGTTAGGAAAAAACTAGTATATGCCATATCTAAGTAGACTTAAAAGAGTGTCTTTGCTCATTATGTAAACCATATTAAGGGTTAGCATCTTTAGTTCTTTACCAACTACTTTCATTTCAAAACCAAATATAAGAAATCCATGAGATCGAATCAAAATCTTTCAATCATATTTTATCTACTAAATATCTTCTGGGTGCTTTGCACAGTGTCATTTTGTTCTTTATGTATTATTTCACCATAATCTTATTATTCATTGTCCAAATAAGCACACAGAGACTAAGGGAGTTTGTGTATTTGGCCCCCAGGTTTGATAAACATGAGGCTGGACATATGGCTCATCAGGAGCTATCCTAAGTGTTTTACATGTATAAATGCATTTAATCTTCACTATAATCCCAATAAATACATAGGTTCTTTTATTATTTCTCTTTCATATGTGTGAAAATTGAGACACAGGGCACACGTTACCTTTGGTAACTTCCCAAGGTCAGGCATCTAGTAAATGGGAAAGTCAGGTTAAAATCCACAAAGTCTGTCTCCAAAATCTGCCCTCAGTCACCATGTACCTCCTGGCAGAAATTTAACCCTACAGAAAGCAATTTTCATTATAAAATTCATTATATGCTATCATATCATATTAGTAATATAATGTTTAATACACACCATATAATAAGTGACAAATATATCAATTATATTTATATAATTTATATTTATATAATTAAGATTGTTACAACATTGTGCATAGTCTTCTAAAACTTGCTTTTGTCCCAAGATTTATTCATTTCTCTTGTACGTATCTCATTTATTTTCACTATTGTACAATGCCATTATGTAAATATACCATATTTTATTTTTACCCATTTTTTTCAGTAAATATTTGAGTTTTCAGTGTGGGGTTAATATGCACAATGCTTTTATGAACATTCTTGGGAAGTTCTTTTAGTGCACATTTACAAGAATTTTTATGCAGAGTATGGCCGAGGAATAAAATAGCTGCGCCATAGAGAAAAATGGTTCACATGTGCACGCCATTGCCAGATTGTTTTTCTAAAGTGGTTGGATGCTTTATGTTCCTGACAGTAGTTGTCCAAATCCTTGCTAACACTTGGCTTGGTACTTTCAGACTGCAAATTTTGCCCATTTGGTACATGTAAATTGTATCCCATTGTGATCTTCACTTGTATTTCCCTGATTCCCTATGAAGTTTAGCACATCTCCATTAGCATTATTCTTTTAAAGAATCCTTAATATATTCTAGATACTATGTTTTGTTGATTGTATGCATTGCAAATATCTTCTTCCAATTTGCGGCTTGGCTTTTCTTTTTCTCTATAATGCCTTTCAATGAACAGATAAGTTTTTAATTTCTATGTAGTCATATTTCCCATCTTATTTAATTAGTATATTTACACCTTATTTAATAAATCTTCCACTATCCTGGTCAATAATTATTTTTCTATATTGTGTTCTTAAAATTTTCAAGTTTTTGTCTTTCCTGGAGCAGTAAGGGATTTAGAGTTTTATATAAAATGAGGTAGAAATCGCTTTTGTTTTACATGGATATCAACTGTACCAGCACCATTTTTTGGAAAATTTTTTCTTCTTTATGACCTGTAATCACATTGCAATGTATGCTGGTAATTACTTCTGTTCTCTGCATTCTGTTTCTTTGTACCTGAATTGTCTTTTTCTATACTTATACCACACAGTCTTAATTACATAGCTTTATAATAAGTCTTGATATGTTGTAGGGCAATTTCCCCTTCACCTTATTCTTCCTGAAGAATGTCTTGCTTATTTTTTTAGTCATTCATTTTTACTATTATTTTCATTTAACAAAGTACACAAATTTTATGTGCATAAATCTATGAAATTTTATATATCTGTACACTCATGTAACCACTACCAAGATCACAATACAGTGCAATTCTAGCACCCCCAAAGGCTCATGCGTGATCTCTTCAGCCGATCTCTCTGTCAAGTGTAATCACTCTCTGACCTCCACCAATGTAGATGTTTTTTGCCTGTTTTAAATTTCATATGTGGTATGTACTTTTTTGGTCTGGTTTATTTCAGTCAAAATTATATTTGTAGAATTCACTCCTATTGATGCATATAGCGGTAGTTCCTTTTTCATGGCTGTATAGTGTCACTTTGCATTAGAATTACCATTTCTAAAGTTGGTGGTCTTTGGGGTTGTTTCTAGTTTAGGGGTATTATAAATACACCTATTATGAACATTTTTGAATATGTATTTTGATGGACATAGTCTATTGAGTATGTAGAAAGCAATGGAATTGCTGAGTCACAGGATTCACCTGTGCTTGGCCTTACTAAATACTGCCAAACAGTTTTCCAAGGTAGTTGCACCAATTTACACTCCTGCCTGCAATAACTGAGCTCCAGTTGCTTCACATGCTTACCAATGCTTGGGTTTTATAAATTTAATCCTTTTGCTGACTATAAAGTGGTAAATCATTATGGTTTTAGATTTATATATCCTTGATGTTGAGCTTGTTTCCATATGCTTATTAACCATTTGCAAATCTTCTTTTGTGATATGCCTGTTCAAAGCTTTTGCCCATTTTTTAAATTGGGTTGTCTTGTTTTTTCTTATGTATAGGAACACTTTCTATGGTCTAGATTCAAGTCCTTTGTTATATACACCGCAGTGTGTGACTTGTCTTTTCACTATCTTCATAATGTCTTAATAGTTTGATGACTAAATGTTAATTAATCATTTAATTCTAACTAATCCATATTTCATATATAATATAATTTGTATCCTATTTAAGAATTTTTATGTAGTCCAGTGTCAAAAAGGTAATCCCTGATGTTTCCTTATTTTGATTTATGATCCACCTCAAATTGATTTGGGTATATGATGTGAGGTAGGAGTCAAGACTTTTTGTTTTTTTTTTCTTTTTTCCCTTAAGGAAATCCAATTGACATAGCATCATTAATTGTAAATACCACCCTTTCTTTACAGAATTAGAGTAGTGTTTGGTGATAACTCGGGTTACCATATATATGTTGGATTATTTCTTAACTCTAAATTCTGTGCCATTTTTTACTTTTGCATCATTGCTATATTATCTTAATTATTATAACTTCATAAATCTTGATATCTAGAAGTAGAAAGTATCCAGCTTAATCATCTTCTTTAATATTTCCATATACAGTTTTAGAATCAGAGTATCATTTTTTTATATTTATTAAAACCTGCTACATTCTACTGAGATTGCATTTATTCTATGGATTATTTGAGAACTGACATTTTAACAATATCAAGCCTTTCAATTCATGAACACAATTTGAAAGTTTTGTACAGAAGCCTTTTGCATCTTTTCTTATATCTGTTCCTAGGTATTTGATGGGTTAATACGGAGGTATTATGATTTTTATCAATTTAATTTTATACATGCTTGCTATAATTATATAGAAAAACAATTGTTTTTTGTATATTGATCTTATATCCTTCATTAGGGCTAAATGAACTCAATGATTCTAAAAGTCGGTTTGTAGATTCTTTGTATTGTCTTCATGCACAATCATACCTCTGTGAATACTGACAGTTTTGTTCATTCCTTTCCCAACCTATATTTTTTATTTTCTTATACTAAGTATGATATCCTGTCCAGTATTGATTTCTACCCTTAGGGAAAGTTTTTTAATATTTCTCCAAAAATAATGTTAGTTGTAGGTTTTTGGTATATACGCTATATCAGATGAAGGGGATTTCCTTCTAGTCCTAGTTTGCTAAGAATTTTTATATTTAGTGTGTTTTATATTGAAACAAATGCTTATTCTGCATCTATTAAGATAAGCATGTAGATTTTCTTCCTTACTCTGTGGATGTGCTGAATTACATTGATTTTTCAAAAGTTCATACAAACTTTCATTACTGGAATAAATCTCATGATGTAATATTCTTTCTCTATATTATTGTATTTGACATGTAATATTTTGTTAAGGAATTTTACATAAGTGTTCATTGAAATAGTTTGACATGCAATTTTTCTTTCTTGTAATAACTTTGTCAAGTTTTGCTATAAAGGTTATGCTGGTGTCATTGATAAACTGGGAAATGTTTCCTCCTTTTCAATTTTCTAAAAGAGTTTGTGTAATATTGGTATTCTTCCTAAATTGCTTAAAAGAACTGAAACCATTTAAAACTAAATTTTCTTTGTGAAGAGATTTTTTATTATAGATTCAGTATCTTTAATACATATAAGTTATCAAATTTTATATTTCTTCTTGTGTCAATTCTGGTAAATTATGTTTTTTAGTAAATTTGTCCATTTCATCTAAACTGAGTAAAGTTTTTCATAATATTCTCTTATTTTCTCTTTTATTTCTTTAGGCTATCTAGTAAATCTCCTTTTCTCATTCTAATTTACCAGGACTTTCTTGTCTTTATTGTATATTTCTTATTATATTACTGAATTTTATCTTTATTATTTTCTTCCTTCTATTTTCTTCAGTTGCATTTCCTATGCTTTTTCTAGTTTCTTGAAGTAGGTTAGATCATTGATTTTTCAACCATTCTTTTTGTCTTGTCTAATAAATGAATTTAGAGCTATAAAATTTTCTCTAAATTCTGCTTTAGCAGCATTTCACAAGCTTTAAATATTTTGAATATTCATTTTACTTCAGTTCAAAACATTTTCAAATTTCCATTGTTTTTCTTCTATAATAAATGGGTCATTTGTATGTTTGTTGCTTAATTTCCAAATACTTAAAAAAATTTTAGAAATATTCTAGTTATTATTTTCTAATTTTGTTCCATTTTAAAAAATTTATTGAGACTTGTTTTATGGCCCCAAGTGTATTTTGCTCTGGTCATGCATAGCATTCTTTAAATCAGTAAAGTCAAGTTTATTATTAGTGTGGTCCAAATATTTTTTATACATACTAATCTTTTTGTCTTCTTGGTCTATCAGTTACTGAAAAATATATATTGAAATTCATAATTATTATTGCAAATTCATCTATGTCTTCTTTTAGTCTGTAAACTTTTGCCTTATGTTTTGGAAACATGTCATTAGGTACCTATGTATTTAGGACTGTTATACCTTCCTGGTGAAGTGATCCTTTTGTCATTATGGAATATCATTCATTGTCTTTAGTAATATCTCATTCCTTAAAGTTGATTTTGTCTGGCATAAGTATAGCTACATTGCTTTTATTTTATTGCTTGTGTGTTTACATTTTTTGCATTCTTTACATCTTTTTAATTTCAATTGTTTTGTTTTTTCATTTAAATCATTTCTCTCATAAACAGCAATAATTGATTTTTCAATCTGCTTTGTCAAACAACAATAGCAAAGAATGTTGAAATCCTCTGATATAATATTGAATTTCTTTCAATTCCACAAATATTTTGCTTTAGCTGTTTTGAGTTGCTAATTATTTTATCTTCCTGGTGTGATTAATTTTTATCGTTAGTTATTAACTACTTTTATATCTAACATTGCTTTTTCTCCTGTAAAGTCTGTATTTTTCTGCCATTAAAGTAAGCTACCTCAATGTTCTTTTGGTTACTATTTTCTGGAAATGTCTTTTTTCTGTTTTTCACTTTCAAGCTTTCATGTCCTTATATTTTAGGCATTCTCATACACAACATAAACTTTTTTCTTTCTCAAATCTGAATCTCTTATATTAAATAGTTAAATTTATTTTTATTTGAGAGAAATAATGATATATGTAGACTTGTTACTGTGATTTTGCTTTGCAGTTCCCATTCATTTTTTTAAAATTTTTTTTTCCTTTATTGTCTCTTTGTTTCAACAGATTAGGATTATTACTGTTACCATTACCCCACTTTCTTATTATTAGTTTAGAAGATATATACTCTTCCTGTTAGGGGTCACTCTTGGAAAGAAATTTATTGTATATACAATTTAGCAAATTCTATAATTAACCAGTCTCTCAATTTTTTTCTCCTTGACTGAATAATCAAGGACCTTAGAACCCTCTAATTCTCGATTATAAATTTCCTACATAAGTCTATTTTCATCTGCCTCATTTTCAATGCCACACATTAGAAATTATTTCTATTTATTTATTTGTTTTTATTATTGTGACATTGGTTAACAAAACCCACTAAGTTTCAGGGGTATGATTTTGCAGTAATGAAAAATTATTTTTTATTTTATAATATGTAGTTTAAATTTAAACATATAAAAATATATAGTTATTTAAATGTATATTTGTTTACTTATTTGTATGCTTCACATTTATTTTTGCATATCAGAAATTTTACTTGAGATTCTTTTCTATTTTTCTTAAATCTTTTAGAAGTCCCATTGGTGAAGATTTATTTATAGGGAAGTATTATCAGATTCGTATGACTGAAAAGGTCTTTATTTCATCCTTGCTTTTCTGGATAAACAATTCTAGGTTAACAGTGATTTTCTCTCACTTCTTTAAAGATATTGCTCAACTGTCACCTGATTTATGTTGCTGTTGTGAGGTCTTCTGTCGTTCACTTTATTATTCCTCTGTATGGTTTCTGGCTGCTTATGCAATTTGGTTTCTGTCTTCGGAGCTCTGAAGTTTTACTGCAATATGTCTTAGACATGAATTTTCTTTCTTTATTTTGCTAGGTATACAAGTTATTTTCTACATCTATAGATGACATCTTTTATCAATACTGGAAAATATTAGCCATTATCTTTTCATCTATTAGCTCTCCTGTTTCCTTTATGCTTCCTTTTTTGGACTCAGATTAGGTATACAATAGATCTTCTAATTTATCCTCTATGTTTTAAATTATCCTTTCATATTTTTCATCTCCTTGTCTTTCTGTGCCACATTCAAGATAATTTTTTCAGCTCTATTCCCCTATTTGCTAATTTTGTTTTGTCTAATCTGTTACTTAATCCAGTCCAACCCAGACCATCTGACCAATTTAGAGCGATATCCTTTAGCCCAAATCCATATTACTAGTCATATACTTTTTGTGGAGCATTCCTTTGTAGACACTCTTATTAAGTATGTATCTATATAATCTATATAAAATCACAAAATACCCAAGGAAATATGCCAGCATAAGGGAGATTCAGCAGAAATAACTAACCACACTTTGGATATTTGAGTTAATTATCAGATACAAAATATAAGACAATTATATATGGAATTTAAAGAATAGTTTAAATGGATTTTAAAATGGGCAAGCAGTCATAATATCAACTACAATTCCCAGTAGCATCTTTCTATAATCCTGTGTACCAAACCATATCAATTTCAAGGGAAAAAACAACTAACCTAAACAAAAGACTTAACATTTATCTATGTTAAATTTAATTCTATTGGTGTCAGCTTGTCACCAATTTCAATTCTGTCATATCTCACACATCTAGTTTCATTGTGCCAGGTAGAAAGCTGATAAGCATATTATTCAGGGGATGGTTTTCCAGCCAAGGCTTCTATGAAGGAGAAGAGATAGATGCTGATTTGGATGAAACTGATCTACCTGAAATTTCTTACTTTAATAAAGCACATATTTCACCACTTTTTTTTTTACAAGATGCAGTGGAAGGCTTTAGCAAATATGTTGCTAAAATACAAATGCTCTGTCTGTATCATCCCCCTGGTTTGTCACCAACCTATAAAGAAAACTAAATTGGTATGCGATGACCACTGTAGTCCCTCTTGTAAGTTCTTCCTTCAAACATAGTATTCTCGAAGTCCTTTCTTGTGACTCTTTCTAATTTATAGTACCACCATCCTTCTCTACAGTATTCTCCTCTGGTTTTCAACTTCCTCTTTTTCTTACATCAGAATCACATCCTTCTGTCTCTTAAAGTCACATGTCTGCCTCCTTTCTTTCCTAGATTTCAAGAGAGATATGAGTAGCTGTTCTGGCATTATTAATAAGGGATATAATGAAACAAAATGTTGAGATGTTCGGAGGATTATCTTGATTATTCTATGCACTACCTTTTCATTATCACTTCTTATTGTCCTTCTTTGAGGTGATAACAAGGTATGGGTTTGACAGGTACCAAATTGTCCACCCAGCTAAGCCTTTCATGAGACTAGAACTATTTCTTCTGTATTGAATAAGAGATCTAGCAGGGGAGGCAGCTCCAGCCAGGCTCACACAGGGTGAGAGAAGATCATAGATAGTTCACTGGCAAGAGATTTGCTCCCACAATGTGCCAAGTTGGGACTTTAGTCCTCAGAAAAAGTCTTTGGATTCCTGTCAAAATTTTTTATATAGACAAGATTATCGATAGCAACAGGTTCCACTGAAAAGGTGAGACCAAAGCTAAAAGTAAGTAGAGAGAAGTGAGCATGAACAAAAAGAAAGAAATCTATAGGGGATGGATAAAAGAACTCGGAAATAAACTAGAAACAGAGGTTGTGGTAGTTATTGTGGACCTTGAATTCCAAGTTGAATGTGTGAATTTGGTGATGTTAGTGATGCATCACTGAAGTTTGTGAAGCATGAAAGTCATATGAATAAAGCAATACTTTAAGGGGTTCTACAAAAGCTAAAAACTTTTTCTTCAGCTAAGAATTATTTTTTAAAGAAAAACATCAAAATAACTTTAAGTATCAGCGTTTCAGTTTCTACAAGATTAATCCTTATTCTCAATATAATTCTAAGTTTCTCTAATATTGAAACAGACCTTGTCTGACTTATTTGAATAATAATAAACCTGTACTATTAACACCAGATGTCTTTCATATTAAATTAATCAGCACTATTAAAAAGTGTGTGTGTGTGTGTGTGTCTGTGTGTGTGTGTGTGTGTGTGTGTGTGTGTGTGTACAGTTTGTTCTATCTGTGGGCTACTTCTTCAAGTAGATGTCAAAACTCTTGAGCTGATTCTGGCAAATAAAATGAAGTTACATAGCTGAGGGCAGAATATGGAGCCCCAGTTCTCCAATCTAATTCAACTCCAAAAAGAAAGAGTTATTGCAAGCTGAGAGTAGGGGAATAGCTGTATATTGTAGTATACAGTATACAAAAGGCATCTCACAAGCCTACTCTTTACTCCCTTCCCAGCTGTGTGCCTCTCAAACACTTTGCTAAACCTCCATTTTCTAAACCTTGTATTCTTATTGCTTCTATCGGATAGCATTGTAGTAAGAATTAAATAAGAATATTAGAAAGGCTCATATCCATGATAACTCAGTGCCAGGATGGGCAGAATTTCTGAACTTGCTCTGAAAAAAAATGGCTACATATGTTTGTAGACACCCATGAAGTCAAGGTTATTATGGCCTCCCCCATATTAAAACATCTACCTACCTATTAAGTGCTTCCCACTTAATGCTTTTCCTTTCTCCTGCTCACCTTCTCTGGCAATTGGGCTTTTAAGACTGATACTATATGTTTCATCTGATGAAACAGTTCTTCATCTCGCCACTGGAGATGACCTCTCTTCTCATTATATTCTGTTTAGATGTCTCTCCCAGCATTTGTTAAATGTCTCACTTTCCACACTAGATTAGGGTCTAGCTGGGATTCATCTCCATATCTTCAGCACTTATCATAATGTTTGAATCCAAGTAGAGTTACTTGAGAAAGGAAGCAAAAGAGAGAAGGAGAAATTATTTTAATCAACATGAAGAGGTTCTGCTCTCCTGCTCGTACATTGGAGAGTGATAAAGAAGCACATATGAAATGCTAATACACTACAGTTGGACCCAAAGTTCTACGGGGTGGAGAGGATAGAAATTCTGACCAGTGTGCCCAGTGAAGCCTCTGGTGAGATAGAAATGTCTTTCTTCTGTCTCATTTATTGCAAAGTAATTTAGTCATTTGATGAAACAAATTTGTATAATGAGTTACATAATAACTGACTTATTTTTTTTCCCCAGCAGATAGTTTCTTCCTTCTTGAAAATAAAGCTTCTGGAATTATTTGATATTTGTTGGAAGCCAATTAAATATGAAAGGAGTTTTCCCTCTTCTGCATAAGTCAACAGAATTGAAAGTTCATTTCAAGGGGTTATGAGATAAAGAAGCACACATTGAACGCTTTTGCACCAATTCTTCTCCTCTCTCCACTCTCATGAGTGTTTTGGCACTCATTTAACTCTTTCCAGGACTACCATGGCCTCCCAGGATTGCCTTTCTCTAATTCATTCCATCCCCAATGCAAAATGGGTTTCAAAATGTGTAGTCGACCCTTGCACAATGCGGGGATTAGGGGTGACAACATTCTGTGCAGTTGAAATTCCATATATAACTTTTGACTCCCCCAAACTTAACTACTAATAGCCAATGTTTATCAGAAGCCTTACTGATAACAAAAACAGTTGATGAACACAAATTTTGTATATGTATTATATACTGTATTCTTATAATATAGCAAACTAGAGGGAAAAAACGTCATTAAGAAAATCATAAAGAAAATACATTTAGTGTATTTACTGAAAAAAAATCCACATGTAAATGGACTCATGTTGCTCAAGAATGAACTGTGCTAATTTCGCTCAGAATTTTTCTCATAATTCTGACTAGCTACTAGATTTAGTCCTCATTCCGTAGCCATGGATTCAGAGCCCATGGTCTCCTTTATTAGCTTATCTTGTCTCTCACAGCTCCTCCATGTGTGTTCTGAAGCTCTGGTACATCAGGGGATTTATGGTGGCTCCAGGCTTCAATCATGTTGTTTCTTGCACTTCAAGCGCTGCCTCTTCTTCTGTGTCCCCATCTATTGACAAGCCTTCCTCACCACAATGTTTTTTTCCTGTCTCCAAACTGCCTCCCAGGCTCACTGGGGTAAACATCTGCCATTGTCAGCCCAGCATCCATTTCTCACCTTTCGCATAGCCATCCACATTTTCTTTGGAAAATTAATACCTTCCACTCTTAACCATGTGGTTATGGGGACTTAACTCTATACACAGCTCCAGGTGAAAGTCCTGACCAGCTTAAACCTACTGGAGTATCTTGTTTCCTAGACACAATAATTGACTCTATGCAGGGATACAAACTCTTCCCTTAAGTTCATGGTGCTTTCATATTTGAGGCTACTAAAGCCATATTTGCTTCCATGAGGAGAATCACTTTGAGAATGGAGCCTTCACAAGGGAAACAGCTAGAGAGATAAATCTTAGAGTGTCATTGAATGCTGGATCGAGCTGAGCCTGAAGACAACCCTCTCCTAGACATTCAATTATATAAATAAATTATATGTTTTTATTTAAACATATTTGTGTTGGGTTTTGTCATTTTCAAAAAATATTTGTCTCCAACCAATACTCTCACCTTCTAGAAATTCCTAGAGCTCTCTTAACCACACTCCCATCTCACTCTTGTTTACTGTAATCACCTTAGAGACAGGGGCTGTGTCATTTACATAGAAGATATTCATACTTGACATACATTGGAGGAACAAGGACACAATGCATAGATTAGATCAGCACCAAGGAGCAGTAAAGTGCACCGTCAGTACAAAGATGTTTGCAATAATTCTGCTACCCTTCTGGACATCTTTCTTGGCTGTGGTTCTCCATACTCCCATTAAGTCTGCTTGGTAGGAAGCTTAGAGAGGCAAATATAACCAGATATTACCCAGAAACAATTAACAAAACTATAATACAATAGAATAAAAAATTACAAGGTACATTGTATGAAGTCAATATTATTTTATAATTTTTTTAATTATATAAATGGATACACATATTTGTACATTAGGTCACAATGTAAAATTCATTCCTTAATGCAGATGGAAGCAAAATATTTTTGAAAACCATTGATCCAATTCCACCTGAGACAATTCTAAAATACAAAATACAAAAGAATAGAAAATAACAGTATATGACATTAGGGTACTTATTTTGTAAAACTTCATGTTTGTTATACAGATATATACATATATATATATATATATATATAGATATATTAAGTCACAATATGAAATGTATTTCTTACTGTGGGTGGTAGCCAGAAAGTCTGAACATGCTGATTTGTTTTCTAACTGGGGTCAGAAATATTACAAAAAAAGTATGACTGAGCTGCAGCCAGCAATGCAAAGAGAAGGAAAAGGATCCATAATCCCTTCAGCACCAAGAACTAGGTAGGCAGGCAAATATATTTGTGCAATGATTACTGGGCTTCTAGGCAAGGGGCGAAGGGTGCATCCACTGCTCATAGAGCCAAGGCACACAATAGTACTAGGCCAAGCCAAGACATACATCTTTCCATCCTGTTTCCAGGACCAACTCTTCACCATATTGAATTAATAGCTACGCTGACAAGGATGCCAAGAGCCTTGGAAAAAGGAGCTCAATATACTGAACTGCTTGCTACCTTTAGCATTTGGCCTATAGGAATCCAGAAGAGAGTTTGCGAAGAATACAATTTTAGGAATCAAAGTTACAGAGACAATCTACTGGAGTTTGTAGTTGCTTGAGTATCTGGAGAATAACAATAAAAAAAGCCTACTTTTAAAAAGTAGGTAATTTTCTTTTTTTAAATAAAATGTTTGTTCTTCTCATGTTTTAAATTGTTCATCTTTTATATTTATTTTTACTTTGTTTCCTTCTCTAAATGTTTAGCACTTAGAGAATATTATATTCCTTTTACTGGGTTCAGCTTTATTTTAATCTTCCTTTAAAATAAATTGTTTCAGCTACCTGGCTTACTCTGTATATTTCATTTAATTTTTCCTTCCACTTTAAACAATTTTTGCTCCTTTTTTCTACTTTAGCTTTTTTCACAACTATATACTTGAAATTCGAAGCTTCTGATTTTAACACAAATTTTTAATTCTTTTATGTCTTTCTCCCTAGCAATACTTTAAATTTCTGAACTTCTAGTTCTCTGAATGTAATACTTTTATTCCTTTTATTTGGTTTCTCTTATTTCAGCCTTAATTTTTCTTCCCAATCTTTGGTTTTATTGGTTTATAAGTGTATTTTCTTAATTGTAATTTTAATTATTCTGTTCCTTGTATAATGTGCATTTATCAAGCTGACAAGCAACAGAAATATGAAGCTCATATCCTTAACCACTGAACTATTTTAGGCTTCCTAATCCGTAAGCACTTTCGCATAACCAAACAAGATTATTTCCCACATCAGCCTCCCTCTAACATGCTTTTTCTTCTTTTGAGCCATCTCCATTCTTGGCAGGGTTATAAAAAATCTCATGACCTAAATCCCTCCTTTTTTTTTTTTTTTTTTTTTTTGTATTCGTTACAAGGAGTGAGGAAAAGCCGCCTATACCCAGGAGAGTCTAGGGTTTTTACAACAGAGTTGAAGAGACCCTTGGTGATGGGCTTCCATGTCTGTGCTTCTCTTAGGCCAGCTCTGGAGCCAGACTGTGTCAGAGGAGATAGTCCCTTCCATCTCTTAACCTTCAGTGGAGGTCTCCCAGGGAAGCTGCAGAATTAGGGGGAGGTGGTGAGAAGGGGCTCCTATCCTTTGTCCTTTTCTTTGGGAGGGAAGAGGACTTTCCCTTGAACCCAGAGGCATAATCTGAACAATTTAAATGGCGGTGGTTATGAATTTTACCGTTTAATAGGATCTTGCCTCTGTGAGCAGGTGTATCAAAGTCCTGTAAGGAGATAGAATGCACATAGTAATTTGAACAATGAACCAGAGTAAGGAGGAATTTGCTAATGAAAAAGAGAACTCTAAATAATAGAGGAATGACAGGGATCAGGAGCAGCCACCACTCTTCAGGCTGAGATAACAGACCCAAGGAAGAAGCTCCCCTTCCCAGTGCTTAGGTCTAGACATTGCCAGAGAGGGGGTGGCACGGCTCACTGGGTAACAGAGAAGTGTTGTGAACTGAGGTGTTGGTTCAGTGAAACTTGCTGGAAAGCTGCTCTCTAGAGTGCTAGAAAGGAGTCATGCCTCCACACTCACTAAAAAGCCACCTGAAAGACTGAGGAAAAGTGTCCTGGGGGAGGTGTCCTGCCAGCAGCACCTAATGATGGAGATGCCCAAGGAGGGGTGCTGGGGAAGGTGTCCTTTATATGTAGTGCACTGTAAAGCTGCTGGAGGCAGGTTGCCTGAGGCAAGAATTCGTGAAGAGGTACTTTGCTGGCAACCCTCTGCTATGAAGCAGCCTATAGGAAGGTGCTCTGTTCTGCCAGCCACCGGGTACTGCAGAAAACACACACACACACACACACACACTGCAGGACACATAATGGGAGGAGCACACCAGAAAACAGAAGAGAAGCTCCTTCTCCCTGCCATGTTCTCCCAGCACCCTCTATTGACAAAGCTTAACATCATGTTCACTATAAAGGAGAATTCTTAAAAGGGTTCAGCTTCATTATCACAGATCGGTAATGAGTAGATTTGGAGCTAAAGACAATTAATTGATAACTGGAACAATATACCCATTTCACTACTCAGCTTCTATATTCACTTTTCTCACACATTTGAGCCCTGTACAATAAAGTCATAACTCTATATTTCCATCTAACAAAATGTTGCTATTCTTCTTACAAGTGGAGAAACTCTTATCCTTCACCAAAATAGTTACACAATTCCAACTGTTACTGTATGTCAGCCATATTAATCATTCTTCAAATTCCATCACAGTCCCACTGAATATTTTTTTACCTAAAGATTATATTGTATGCTTAAGTACCACAAACTTGCATAAAATAAAGTGGGGCGGTGGGGAGAGGAGAGGGAAATAGCATACACACATAAATATATAATAGGCAAAGAGAAAATGCACGGAGCTACTATAGTCCTCATTTTAGTAGCTGGCCATGGACCATAGATGATATCTATGGCTTCCTACCTTTTTCTACTTATTACAAATTTCCCTTGCTCTCAGCCAGAAGCTGAGTTGGTCAGTTCTTCATCTGGTGGAGTGACCCAAACCTTTATTCAGAAGAGTGAATCCTCAAACATCCTGCTTTTTTTTTTTTTTAATGATTAGTATAGTTTTTCATTAACCTGTGCTATTGGTTGTGGAATTAGTAAGAGAGACCCCAGAAAATTCTCTTGCCACATAGTCTTCTTTGCCTTCAACATGTAGCAGCTACTTGATTTCCCTTTGGTGATTAGGATCAATTCCTCTGGCCAGTAAAATAACTTCTTATTTTTGGCATGTTGGTTCAGTGATATAGAGAGTTCAAAATGACCATATGGCAGTCTTGTCTTCAAATTCAATGGAACTACTGCTGTATGCTCTAATGAAAGCATTCTTCTCCTTAGACGCAAAGCTCAAAGTTGCCAGGACAGGAAGCTAAGATTCTGTGAATGGATCGTTAGATGGAATGCTGAGAGGAGCCAGTCCAGTTTCTACTCTTCGTTCCCAGCTCTATGCATTCTGGCTATTCTGGAAATAACACCACTTAAAGGTCTCTGATTCAGAGCCCATACTGCATCCTGTAAAACAGAACTCCCTCTTTTCCTAGTGTTGTCTCCCAGTTGGAGGGATAACTGAGTCTTTGGTAAGCCATTCCATCTTCATTTAGGCCAGCCACTTCCAGGTTATGGGGTATATGGTAAATTCATTTAATTGCATGGGCATAGCCTCCTTGCTGCTCTTCCTTTACTGTGAAATGAGTTCCTTGATTGGACTCAGTACTGTGCTGAATGCCATGATAGTGGAAAAAGATTTCTGTGAGTTCACAGAGGGTATGATGGCAGAAGCTTTAAGAGCAAGGAATACAAGTTCACACCCAGAATTTGTCTGTTTGCATGTGGATGAATTTCTGCTCACTCTATGATGGTCAGTATAATCAACCTACTACCAATCAGCTGACTGGCCCCCTGTGAAACAGAGGCACCAACCCAGTTAGTGGCTGAGTGTTAATGCAGGTCTCTGTTGTTGATAAATCAGGCACTTAGTAGTAGCATTAGCCAGATCAGCCTTTATAAGGAGACATTTAAGCTGTTTGGTCCATACATAGTCTTCCTCTCTGCCACCATAACCACTGTCTTTCATGGACCCACTGAACAAGCACAGGGATGGCTGGGAAAAGAGGTTAACTGACATCCACAGAGTATGTCATTTTGTCCACCTGGTTATTAAGAGCCTCCTATGCAGGAAATGCTATGGTGAGCATTTGCATGGGGCACACATCTTCATAGTCTGTGTGCATTCAGAGAGGACTCAGAATGTAAAATAAGAAAAAGAAAATAGAGGAGGAAGAACTGGATAATGAGATGATAATGAAAAATAAGATCAGTCTGATGTATTCTGAGTTTGAGATTCCTGTGGGGTTTCAAGCAGAAAGGGGAACTTCTGGAACTTAAGAGAGATACTGAGATATAGAAATATGGCTGTATAGGTGGTGGTAGACACCACAAATAGGGATGAAAATACTTAGTGGCACAGCTGAATTTGAAGAGTTTGAGCATAAAACTGTGTGGAACACCTGGAGCAAAGTAAAGCACTTGGAGAAGACAGACAGGAGAGTCTAAGGGAAGAAAGCTTTTGGGGAGAGCAGCACTGCAAAGGCTGAGGAGCAAACGTTTCTAAAATGATTGTTACATATTAAGGAGAGATAAGAAAAATACAAGCAGAAACATTCCATCAGATTTGGCAGTTAGGAGATCATCGATATCAGTACAGAGAATTGTTTCAGGGGAGTGCTGGGAACAGAAGCTAGATTCACAAAAAGATTCATGAATGAATACAAGGCAGGGAAGCCAAGTCAGTGAATGCCTCCCATTCATTCAAAATAATAGGCTACAAAATGAAGTGGAAAAGAGCTTTATATAGCATTTCTATATTTGCATTTAAAAGGGCACATAAGATTTCAAGAATTTTTAAGATAAGAAAGCTGGAACATTTTATACAATGAAAGAGAAAGCACTTCTAAGCAAACAGAGATCGAAGAAAAGAGAGTGAGTTTATTAATTAGTGAGCAATATTCCAGAAGGGATGGAGTCAGTAACTCAATCTCTATGACCAGTGGGGTGGAGGCAGGGATAACTGACTGGGGTAGTGGGGGCGGTGAAATGAGGTAACTTTGTTGGAGATAAAGAAGGAAGTTAAGTTGGTGACTTTCTCCCAATTTACCTTTCAGATTGCAAAGCAAAGTCTTCCAATGACATGAAAGCCTGAGCTGGTGGGACAGGATGGAAGAAATTTACAGCACTGAAAAGAGTAATAGTAAAAAATGCAGACGAAAAAGAACAGAGAAATCTAACTTGATTGATCAAATTTCACTTCATTCTCGAAGTCTTCTCTGTCCCTTCCTCCAAGAGTAAATACAATATTAATAACATATTTACATAGCAATTAAAAAGTTCTTTTTAAAACCCTTATTCTATGGCTCTAAAATAGCACTTGACATTTTCTGCTATGTAGTTGTTTCATCTTTTCATGTATGTCTTTCCAGAATTAATTTGTAATTCTTTTAAAAAGAATCTGTTTCTTTTCATCCTTCTTAGCATCTAATAGACTGGGTAACACATTAACGCAGTAGTTTAGTAACCCTGCACAACAAACCATCCTAAACTTAACAACTTTTTTTTTCAGATTATCTCTCACCATTCTGGGGATCAACGAGGTGATTCTCATGAGGATCTCTTTTGTGGTCACAGTCAGGAAACATCTGGAAGCTCCCTCCCTCACTTCTCTGGAGATTGATGTTGGCCGTTGGCTGGGACCTAGTCAGGACTGTCAGCCAGAATACACATATATTGCCTCTCCATGTGGCTTGGGCTTCCTCAGCAGATGATGGCTGGGTTCAAAAAGCGAGTGTCCTGAGAAAGAGCCAGGCAGACGTTATGCATTTTTGCAGCAGAGCCTCGGAAGTCATGCAGTATTATTCTGCCACATTCTATTTATTAAAAAATTAAGTCACTAAGACCAGGCCGCATTCAGGGGAGGGGAATTTGGACTCCACCTCTTTGTGAGAGGAGTGTCAAAGATCTTGCAAGTACTACATGCTGCAAGTGCTAATTAGATACTATTTCAGCATTAAACATTTTGTAAAGGCCTCAGAAGGAAAAAAAGAGAGTGCGCAGAGTCTTAGGTCTAAATAGAAGTCGATAATAATGCTAGAGTCAAGTAACCCATAAAATATGCAAGAGTCTACTCAGTTAAATTAAACCAAAGTGAGTATTTGCAGTCTTTTGCGATCTCCTTTTAAGAGATAAATTGAGCTGTATAGTCTAGGAAGGTATAGTACCTCAGTCCTGCTTTCATGTGCATGTGAATTACTTGGGGATCTTGTTAAAATGTAGATCCTGCTTCGGTGTGAAATGGGGCCTGATATTCTGCATTTTAGCAAGCTCCAGGGTGATGCTGCAGCTCCATGGACCACCCACTAAATAGCGAAATTGGTAGAAAGTATGAGTAAGGGTGACTGCCTGGCTCCCTTCTCTGGGAGAGACCCAAATAGATAGAGGTATGCCACCAGATGTCCTTATGCACTTATAGGACCATAGCCCTCTTGCCAGGTGAACCCTCCATGCTGACAAACTTAATCGGTTCTTCCACAAGATACTGAGAACAGGAAATAATGAAAGAGAATAATTTTCCTTTCTGTGGTGAAGCACAGGATATGAGGCTCTTGAGTTACCAGCCACGTGAGAAAGCCAGCCTCTAGGAGAGATAAAAGAGACATGCAGAGAAGAGAATGCAGTTGACATTCCAATCCCTGGTGAGTCTCAGACCAGGCCTTCTATTTGCAAGATTACGTGAGATATCTTAATATCCTTCCAGTAAATTCCCCTCTTGTCCTAAATTTGTTCTATTTGGGTTTCTTTCATTTGACACTTAAAAAGTTCTAACATGGTGCAGGGAAGAGGATATATTCTCCTGGAAATGCAGTAGGAATAAAGAAATTCAGACTGAATTATTATCCAGATATCTGGGGCCTACAATGAGCATAGATTATCCATTAAATCGTGTTAAAGGTGTGTTTCCAACAAAGTCTCTACGTCACAGAGAGAGAAGACAATAAAAAACTAAGGTTGAGGGAAGATTAAGAAAAGTCTCAACCTACCTAAAATGCGGCAGGGTGGGGGAGGAGTGGAGAGGCAAAAAAAAAAAAAAAAAAAAGAGGCAATAGAGCCTTGTGATTTAAATTGCTGGACAGTGTTGGAAGAAAATGAAAAGAAACTACTATCCCCAACAACGTCTGCTAAAAGCAGAAGGAACAAGAGAGTGTAGGAGCACCAAGGCTCCTAAAGGGATTAAGGAGGGATCCCTGGGCTTGAGCGGAGGTTAAAAACAAGAGCTAGTCAGAGTTCTAACCCAGCGAAGAACAAAAGTTGAACTTTTCCTTTGTGCCAAATCAGACATTGTATGTGCTTTACCTTTATGACCTTATTTAATGATCCCTAGGAAAGAGTTCTACATTGCTCCTCTCGGCTGTCCCTGAAACTCTAGCACAGCCAGAGCTGGTACTTCCATGGTCAGAAGAAGGTCACGGGAACATGGATCATATCATATGAACCCCATCCGGGGGACCCGAGGACTGAGTATTTCAGCAAATCTGCAAGTTCTCCAAAGTCTGCGGCTGCAAGCAGCCCGAACAAAACAAGAATGACAATGACTACCCTTCCACGTTTGAAGTAAATGAATTTTTAATACCATGTTTTTTGTTGTTGTTGCTGCATCTTCCTCTATATCAATCCCATTATGCAAGGGTCTACACAGTTAAATTAAACCAAATAGTTCATAGCTGGTTACTACCAAAGTGTACTGTCCACGAATTGAAGGGCTTTCATGTTTACACAACAGGTACACATGCAGATGGGGCAGGCAGACAGAAAGGCGATACTGGAGACACTTTCTTTGTGATAAATGCCCTTGGGTAGGAGATGTGACAACAAAGTAACGAGGCTGCTGCCATAAAGTGAAAAGGATATGATCTCATTATTTTATAGCCATACCTTGTGGTATGTTTATAAAATATTTCTTTCACAAGTTAAAACAGTATTTCCGAGATGGATTTAATTTTAGTAAAGTCAATGAAAGAAGTCCTATGTTAATGCAACATTTGTTGTAAAGATTCCAGAAACATATGAGTCAAAAATTCAAATTATGATTCCCACAATAACTGTAACTCTGCTATACAACATACATAATGGAAGAAATGTTATCCACATATACCACAGTAGAAAATACTCACTAAGCAGAAACAAGCTGAGTTATGCTTGTGATGGGAATCATCATTTTCAACTAGCTGAGGATATATAAAAATTGAAACCATAAATGCATGCATTATTTTATGTATTTAATTCGAATTTTTCTTCATCCGATTTAATCAGCTTTGCATCCAATCTACATTTATTTGCCTTTCATAAACTGCAAATGAATGTCTTTCATAAATTTAAAATTCACATACTCGGTTTCCTTTTCTCATGCAGGCTGCCTTTGTAGAATGGCATCACTGTTCCCTGTCCCTCCCTTAAAAGGTCAGGACATGTCTGCTCAGTTCCATTTATCTATATTCCTTTCCTCCCTGAAGTACAGCACCACATATTTACAATTTCCAGAGTTTAGTCATAACATTATCTCGTTTGATCCTCACAACAACACTGTGCCGAAGAAAAAAAAAATAATAATAATAAATACCTCTTGGTTGTTCAGCTCTTTGTCACTCAAATAGAATATATTTAAGGATGTGCTTTTACGTTATCATTTAAAGTCTGGGCCATTTAATTGCACTTACCATACACACAGAATGTACTTATTATTGAAGGCAGAATATACTAAAAGTAAAAAGATTATGGTTACGAGCTAAACATTTAACATATTTTAAACCTTTTGCTTTAACTACATTCTGAAAATTCAATAATGAAACACAAAGAGATATAACTGCCTTTTCAAACTGCCTGGGCAAAATTAATTCTGTATATTATATCCAGTACTACTTTTCCTAGTTTGGTTTTAACTGAGAAGGGCACCTTGTACTACCTCTGAAGATGAAGCCTCTTCCTCTCCAGCAGTCTTTACCATCAGGTATGTTTCATTATATTCAAATAAATTATCTTGGTTTAAGAACTGTCGTAGCTCTATCCTACCAGTGTTCACAACCTTGTGTGTTCGCAGGGCAACATGGCCAACTTTTTTTTGTCTCTTAGCACTACTATTATCCAGCTATTCAAATTTAAGCTTTTTTTCTCCATTTCTGTGTACAAAAGGTCTCTTCTCCATATAATCGGATAATAAATTTCCTTCTTTATGTGCACCAATAAAAAGGTCAGTTAAAATGAAGATTCGGAGTGGGCAGAAAGCCTCAGTATCATTTGTTCTAACCTGGTAGATAAGAGTTAATCTTTTGCCTATGAAAGCATGACTATTTGGCATGTAATTAAAGGGTAATATTTAAGTACTAAATAAAAAAAAAATCCTATGGAATATTAATTTTAGGAGGTATATTGTGGAGGAAGAGTTGTCTTCCTAATGTTACCTACAATTATACAATAGGTCTTTACAATGAATAAAGATTAATACATAAATTCTTAGATAAAACAGATAAAATATAAAAAGGCATCCTGTGGGCCATGAATACTCAACATTCAGGTTTTTATCCTCCTTATATGTGGAAAAATAATATTTGAGGCTGATAGCTTTGTTATCTCAATACTATTTCTAGTTATGAGAAAGGTGCAAAGATGATTGGTAAGCAAAAAAATCAGTGATAGAGATATGAGTTCTTGCATCTTGTCAGAGATCAGAAAGGGGGCTTATTTATTGCCTTATATGATACATCAGTCAGAAGTGACGGCAGGGCCATAAATGTGAATTTTCCATACAGTCCATCCACTTTATGAGATTGTCTTATGAAAAGTGCAGACCCAGCCAGTGGGAAAAGTTTACAACTTAAATAGAATGAAACAATGCCTTTTTCAATGTGAAAACTGAAGAGGAGGTGATGAATTCTAGAGGATCACAGAATGCTCAGAAATGAAAAAGATGAGGTTAATTTCTCTTGAGCAGTAATAAGTGACCAAAAAAGGTCTTAAATTATCCAAATAAACTGACAAGCAAATAAGGCCCTGGAGACTATCAGTACCATAGATTAAGAAACTAATTTTTCATATTTATTTATATATGAAGCTGCAGAATTCCATGAATAACTAACAGTAAAATTTTCACACATTAAAGAATAACCCAAATAAAAATTAGGGGAACAAAAAAATCGAAGTGGTCCAACAATAGAAGGCTGTTAAATAAATGACAGTACATTCATAAAATGGGTACTCTGCAGCCATTCTCAATGTGTTCTTGAAGAATATCAAGAAGAGAAAAAGGGTTAACACATTGTAAAATGAAAAGTGAGGTTACAAACTGGTATATTCTATATGATTTCTATTTTAGAAAAAAATATGTACGTAGAAAAAAAGACTGGAAGAACATATACAGAAGTACTAACTTAAGTTATCTTCACTAGTGAGAATTTAATGTCTTCACTTTTTTTTCCAAATGAAAAGGGGATAAGGGAAAATACTTATTTTCAAAAAAAGTCAATGATCTGACCTTTGTTCAATCTTTTTAATAACAGACAAAGGGAAAAACAAATATATTTAATCATTTAACACTTGCATTAACAATTATTTTTCTTTAAGTTATAAAATAACAATTTGTCAAATTTAGTTTACTTATATTTTTGTCAATTCACACAAGAGCAATGTATTGTTTTGAAAAATGTAATGACATAAATTTTTATCCAAGGTTGTAGTCTTCCATGCAGTCTTCTTTACCTCATCATGTCTAGAAAATGAACTTCATATGCTTGATTCCATACGTTTTAAAGAAAACCATGATAATGAGTGCCCACAATCCCAGAATAAAACCTCCAGGAGGATGCCAATCTTTCAGCTTTGGTTTCTGCAAAATAAGGACAACATGATAAATTTAACAACGGGTGAATAATTCAACAACAGGTATAGCCAATACTCATGAAAAATAGAATTTCACAAGTTGTGTTTTAAGGGAAAGTAATTTAGCCAGATTAAATGTATTGGGATAGCAACAATGGTAAAGGTGTCAATCAAGATAAATCTCTCAAAGTGGGTCTTACAAAGATCAGTTTCAAATGTTTTATTTTCTCAAAGGGGCCTTCCATGACTACCCTACCCAACTCTCTCTCTTTACCCAAGTTATTCAGTAGCCTACCAGTCTTCACTTTGAATTTACATATTCATTAATTTGTTTTTATCTCTCTCTATTAGGACAATAGCTATATGAGGATCATTTTATTACATTCCCTCCACATACTTGTACAATAGGAGACATTCATATATTATACTGAGCACATTAGTGAAAAAACAAAAGCTACCAAATTTCATTTATTCAGATATTCAAAAAAATATTTGTTTGGGGGCCAGTTCCTTTGGTCATGTTACTCCCTTAAGGTAGAATGCTCCACACTCCATTCTGTCTATTCAAAACTCACTAACTCAAATGCCAAGTCCTCCAGATTTTCCCAGCTGATATATTCTTGTCTTTGAATCTGTATTTATTTCTACTTTTACTTCCATCTTCTTTTTAGTTAACTTTATTGCTTATCAATCTGAAAACTTCCAGGGGGCAAAGTTTGGCTGAATCCATTTTATATCCTCTTCTCCATTTCCTACCTTCAACACTCAGCCAAGAGTCTTGTACAGTTCTTTGCTCAGCAAGAAAAGGCATATTAGTCTTCTCACATGTTGTCATTTCAAAGGCTATATTATAGCTCTGAAATTGGAGGTCTGTGACTATGATCTCTTTATAAGTCCTGCTTCCTGAATTACTGGCCAAGATTATAAGGTTATGATAAAAGAATCGTATTTTAGAGTAGAGTGAACAGAAACTATATTCTGAAATTTGCCTTAGTCATCATGTAAATTTGATGCAAGAAAAATTCATAAATCTCTTCGATGGAGCTGCATCTATAATTTGATTTTCCATTATATAACCAAGACATATAATGCTCTTCCTTCAATCCTCAACTGAAAGAAAGAAGCGAGAGAGAGAAGAAGAAAGAAGAAGAAAAGGGAGGAGGAGGAGGAGGAGGAGAAGAAAGCTCAAAAAATAAAACAAATCAAGTCAAATGGACCACACTTCATCAGTAAGGGCCATGCCAGTAATATACATTCACTGCCACATTCTACAGTTACTTATGTTTATTATCTATGCCTTAAAATATCAGATAGTTACTTAACATATAAAATATTATAAATCCACTAACAAAATTTCAAAGAATATTTTGATAAAGTGAAATTCTATTTCAGTTAATTTTATAAATTGAGAAGTTAATCTAGAGAAATGCTAGATTTTCAATTAGGTACTCTTTCTGCACCTTTTTCTTTTTCTTCTAAAATTCTCATCCCTTAGCATCAGTAATATTTTGGCCAAGTTTTTACTCCACTTCTCTAGCCATTCCTTTTCAGTCTTCTTTGATCATTAAATGCTACTGTTCTCTAGAGCTCTGCTTTTAGCCAATTACTCTCTCCTTTTATATAATATATCTGGGTAACACTTGTATTCCGATTTCTACCTCTATCAACAGGCTTATGACTCCCAAATTTATGTCACTAACCTGTAACTCTACACTAAACCCTAGATTCATGTATAATTAACAGATATCTCCACCTGGATATTCCAAAGGGATCACAAACTTTGTTACAGCCAACACTAAACTCATTCCTGACCCCTTTAACCAATTCTTCTCTTCTTTTCTGGTTCTCCATTTCTCCATCACCATGTTGCCCAAGTGAAAAACCTAGAAGCCATTCTTAGTTCTCCCATCTCTCAGACCTTCTCATTTCAATGAGTTATTAATTCTTATAGCGTTTCTCCCCCTTATATCTGTCCTTTATAAGTTTTCTATTGCCAGTTTCAATTAATTCTAGTTCTTATCATTTCTTATCAGGATTACTGAAACAGGTTTTTAACTAGCTTCTCTTCTTCCAAGGTGCTCTCTCTTTTCCATCTATCAACCATATTACTGTTAGACACATCTATCTAAAATACAAATATATATATATATGTGTATGTGTATATACACATATATATCTCCTTCATATGTATGTATTGTTTGCCTTAAGCACACATTGCTTTTGCTTTTTATAATTTAAAAAATTAATTTAAAAATCAGGGTTTGGTGTGGTTGGTTCAAAGAGCATCGTATTTAGAATCAACTGCCTTGGATTAAATTTAGTATTAAATTTAGATTTAATACTTAAAACCCATGTTACCTACCAAGCCACTTCTCTACACTGGGTTTCTGAATCTTTGAAATGGGCATAGTGACACAAACCTCCTAGAAATTAATAAATGCACAATTATTGCAATGATATGTTTTTGAAAAGTTAGTCTATAACTACTCGTTCCTACCTAGAAAAGTGATGATATGAAACTCAAAGTACTTTTTAGATGACTTTCATTTGTGTTTGCCAGTTATGAGGAACAATGTTTGAAAAACTCTGATTTTAGTCATTTTAATTTGTATAATGTTCATCAATTCAAAATTAACTTGCCAGGTTAACAGGAAAGAAATCTGCCTAATGTTTTCATCTGGATCATAATGCTAGAGTTTTAGGAATTTTTAATGAAATGTTTGAACTGAACTAACAATATTGTTTACAGTGGTTACATTATTTATAGCCAGACTCTGATAAAGCTGTCCAAGAAAAATACCTACTATATTGTCTCCTAAAGGTAAATTTCATGAATGTTCTTTGCCACATCCCCCTCCCCTTCCCCCTCCACTTTAAGATTGCTGCAGTGACGCTCACTTCTAGCTCTCTCTTATAGTCTTCCTGGAAACAGACTGACTCTACTTGTCACCATGCCAGGAATTGCTCTCAAAGAAACAAAGTAAGGGAATATAGAGACTAACTCTCCTAGTTTCCCTCTAGCCTTCTTCCTCCCAACTGCAATCCAGATCTAAAGTCTAGTTCCTTTCCTTTTGAAGTTGGCAATTAGTGTTAATCAGCTGTTCCCTCCTTCTGGAGAAATGAACATCTCCCAAGATCTTGATGCAACCTACCCATGGTAAATTTGCAAAGCAATTAACCTAATCTAGGCTATAAAAAAATGATTTGTTTTAACTATCATTTTATTTTTAACAGAAAGTTGACCATAATTTTTCCTTAACCATGATTTATTTTTTCTGTGATAAGAATTCCCATCATTAACATTATTAGTTAATATTGCTCTGGAATTTCCAGACAATCTAGATGTAACATTTAGGAAGGAGGAGAAGCAAATTTTCATTATTTGCAAATAGTATGATTAGATATCTACAAACTTTACAAAATGCACATAATTATTGAGACTAAATAACTCAGATTTGAGATAACTATAGGAAAAAAAATGCAAAACCCTACCAATATGCCAGTAAAAATGAGTCAAAAAATCTAATAGAAAAAAATTATATACATAATAACAATAAAAAATATAAAATAACTAAGAATACCCATAGTATGAGATGTAAGGTAAACAACTTATTGTATAGAGAGGGGTAAACAGTCCAGAATATCAAAAGGAATATGATAAAAAAAACTAATTTATAATGTTGTTCTGATACAAAATAGATCAATGAAACAGAATAGAAAATAGGCAATCAGCCCAGCATCCAAAAAGATTTCGTGTACACTAAAACTTACAATGGGCAAGGGAATATTCTTGCTCTAATGATGAATTTGAAAAAAATGAGTTTTGTTTCTAACCTAAAACTATAAACTAAAATACACTTTACATGATTTGGAATTAGATGTTAAAATATTATATGGAAAAATTGTTTAATTATTTTTGTAAAGTAGCACCTAGGAACACATCATATTAATAGTAATATGGAAGAGCAGTTACAAAGGAACTCATGTGGAGAGCAGAACCCATAAATGCAAGTGCCAACAAGATGAAGAGACTGTCAGGTAGGTGGCTACTTGGGAAGGACTTGAGAGACCTGGCCCTTGAACAAGGTGTCATAATGGGGCTGATGGAGAAAAGAGATGGCACCCAAGCAGTGGCACATGGAACAAAGTCATGGTGATGAGAAAAAGCCAGGCACTGGAAAAAAGGGTGATGCCCTAGCCTGGCTGCAGAAACCGTGTTGAAAGAAGTAGGAAGTCTGGGAATAGCCAATGAGAGGGCCACGGAGAGTATTTCTGTGAATGCCCAGCTGTTGTTGGAATTTGAGACAATGTGAAAGCTCTGAGAACTTGAGCTAGCAACCAATAGAGGTGAATGGGTAAAAAAGAGAGAAAATGTAGGAGAATCTGCATAATAAAGATATTTATAAAGTCTAAAAGCAATGAATGAAAATAAGAAAAGGCGGAGAGTTTTTTTAAACACTTTTTGAAAATCTGTATTTTGCAAAGTTTATAAATCACCATAAAAGGCAAATAAATGAGAATATATGACAGAAAGGGGGATGAATTTAGCACATGAAAATGTTACAAAAATCAGTAAAAGAACACAAGGATTTATCAATAAATGGGACAGAAAAATAAAAAATTTCACCAAAAAAAATTACAAATGACTAACATTTGAAAAATTCAATTTTCTTGATAATAAAAGCAAATTTTTAAAATATATTAACTATTTCTTTCACTTTTTAAAATTAAACTAGTAAATGTTAATAAGGATGGTCTACTTTTCAGGAAAGTAATCTATTAACATGTTCAGAAACCTTTACAATGTTCATTATCTTTTCAATCCTAGGATCTGTTACACTCTTAACTAGTATCTATATTAAGGAACTCAGAAATGTTGACAAAGATTTCACACAAAGATTTTCTTCTCAGTGTTATTTACATTTAAAGGAGAAAAAAAGAACATATATAAATAATATGGGAAATATTGTACATCCACATAATTAAAGTCATAAAATGTTTTCAAGCAATTTTAATGATTTGGAAAGATGCTTATACTGTAATAATAGAAAAATAAAAGCAAGATGAAAATTGAGTATAAAATATGATCTTCATTTCTATAACAGTATTCAAAGAAAGGAAATATAATGAAGTCTTAACAGTGTTTCTCTAGGGGAAATAGGATTAGAGGTGATTTCAATTTCTTCTTTATACTTATCTATACTTTTGAAAATATGTTTTCTATAATGTAGATATATGTGTATATACATGTATGTCTTTATTTTGGGTGGGTGGGTAGAGAGGAATATACAGGAAAATCCTGTAGTAAAATAATAGCCCACCTAGAAGAATCTACATTTATTCATCTTTTCCAAATTAGAAAATAATACTATGATACTATGTAATACTTGATATTCCACTTTAAAAAAAATAACATGAATAACATGAATAGCATTAATATAATAAAGTGCTTTTCCAGTATGTATTTAATGATATTCCTGGAATATAACAATATTGCTATTTTTAAAACAACTATAGGTAATATTTTAGACATTCTACAATGATTTTACTTACAATCAAATGACAGATTGGTATGATTATTGTATTTTGTAGTACAGCATTTAAAGTAAGCCCATATTAAAATACAGCTTATAATTTCATTTGTGTTCATATTAGAGCTTCTCTAGCTCTAATTTTACATTGTTAAGGTTCTGTATGGACTGCTGTTAAATATACTTCTCTTTTTTTTAACCTTTCACAGCAACAGCTATAATACAAAGGTGAAAAACAAATAAAACACTGCAATGTGTCATGAGCAAACACTTAAAAGCTTAAAGGCTAAACATTATTTAAATGTCTAATATCTCAAATTAACAAGATAGGTAGCTAAGCAAAATTGCACTGACAATTGTGAATAGTTATCAGTCTCCCCTTTGATGTTGCTAAGAGAACATTACCATAGAACTTTAAAATAGTTAACAAAGCACAGATCTAAGTATTAAAATTATGTAAAATGAAAAAACTGGGATTTTCATAATTGTATATGTTTACTGGCAAGCAAATGAAAACTTTCCAAGGCTTCAATAAGATTCTCTTCTTAAAATACAATAAACATACCAGTTCAGTTAAACTATACTTTAAGGAAAGGGGAAAAAAAACAATCTACTGAGGTTACAGTTATAATTACTACAGTTTTAATAGCTGTTTATTTTCAATTGTTTAATCAGTGATTGTATATTAGTATTTCCAGTTTATCAACATCCTCTCTATAAAATATAATTTGTACTCTTCAAATTATATTAATAGTAGTATAAATCAAACTACTCTCAGGAGAATTCTAAGACAGCTCCCAAGATGCCCTCTCCCTGTTATTCTGACCCTGTAAAATTCGTTCCTCTTGAGTGTGGACAGGACTTGTAAATAGGATGAGATATTACTCCTATGATTAGGTTACATTATAAGAGCAAAGATGATAGGATTCTGAAGATGTAATGAAGGTCTCTAATCAGCTGACTTTTAATTAATCAAAAGGGAGATTACCCTAAAGGGAGGGGCTGACCTAATCGGGTGAGCCCTTTATAATAGGGTCTAGATATCAGAAATAGAAGTCAGAGAGAGAGATTCATTAGAAGCAGATGAGATGCTCTGCTGTGGGTCTCAATGAAATATCAAATAGTAACTATGTGTATCTATTAAGAGGTAATCATAGTTCTGTTTCTGCCAATGTAGAATTACATGCTACAGGAATTGCCTGCCCTTTCTGAACAACTAGATTTTCATACAAAAGAAATGATGGTTTTCAGATATTGGACAATTTGCAGCAATTTTCTGGTCCCTGAAATAATGGGATAACATTTGAAAAACTAAACTCATCCTTCAAATGTCCAAGCTCATTGCCTGGGGGCAGTTTCCAAACTTTAAAACAAGGAGGGAAGACCTAAACAGCCTGACAATCTTGTGGAATTAAGGAGACACAGATTGGAATTCAGGAAATTTGGGTGGCTAGAATTTGCAGAGTAGACTACTGGAGAGGCGAGTAGCTGCACAGAGACAAGGAGCCCCTCGAGTCTTTGGAAAAGTTCTAATTTGTGCACAGATAACAAGAAGCTGGTAGAGAAAGACAAAATATACAAAACAAAACATCAAAATCCAGAGGCCAAACAATCACCAACACTCCTATTTTGCAGAGCATGGGTCACAGTTTATAGTGGGAACTAAGTCAGAATAATTCAGAAATAGAGGGGTTATCTCAAAAAAAAAAAAGGGAAAAAAAGAAAAAGAAAAAGAAAAGAAAAAAGAAAAAAAAAGAAAAAGAAAAAGAAAAGAAAAGAAAAAAGAAAAAAAGAAAAAGAAAAGAAAAGAAGAGAAAAGAAAAAAGAAAAAGGCCCTAGATCTGCCTAAACAACGTTAAAGCAATCCTATAGTGATCAAACTGATCCTGGAATAAAATCTAACAATCATTACGTGAAGAAAACAAAAATCAAAAACCAAGCAGCCAACAACAACAAAAAAATTAAAATATCTAGCATCCAAACAACAGCAACTACAATAACAACAACAGGAATGGAAAAAGGAAAATGACCCATAGCCAGGAGAAAAATCAATCAAATGAAACAGACCTGTAAATGAAAGAGATGATGGATTTAGCAGACAGGACTCTTAAGACAGCTATTAAATATAGGACGTAAAGGAAAACATGAACATAGGAGGAAAGAAATAGAATATATAAATAAGCCCCATAATATAGGATTCTTAGGGATGAAAAAATGTGATATAAGAAATAATTCACTGGATGGAATGAACAGCAGATTGACACTACAGAAGAATTAGCAGAGAACTATTAAGAGAGCAATAGAAATTATTCAATATGAAGCATACAAAGAAAAAGAGTAAAAAAGAATAAACAGAGCCTAAGTAAGCGATGGCACAATACCAAGCAGTATTACATTTGTGCAACTGGAGTCCCAGATCGTGAGGGAGAAGAATATCTAAAACAAATAATGACTGAAATTTTTCCAAATTTCATAAAAACTATAAATCACGAAAATCAACACCAAGCATAAGAGACACAGAGAAACCAGACAAAGGAACATCATAATCAAAATGAATAAAAACAATGATGAAGAAAACATCTTAAAAGCAGTCAGATAAAAAGAGATTTTTTTTTGTTCTTACAGAGCATTGTTCAGCAAACTACAGCATAAGCCAGCCACATGATTTTATAAAGTTTGACTGGAATACAGCCACACTCACTCATTTGCATACTGTCTATTGCTGCTTTCACACTACACCAAAGTTGAGTAGTTGCAACAAAGACCCACAAGCCTAAAATATTTACTGTCTAGCCCTTAAAGAAAAAGTAGACAGATCCTTGCTACAGAGGAACAAAGATAAGAATGATTGAAAATACGCTGTCAGAAACCATGGAGGCCAAAAGACAATGAAAAGACATCTTTAAAGTACTGAAAGAAAACAACTATTAACTAGTATTCTAGGGAAAATGTAACAAGAGAAAAAATCTTTCAAGGATAAAGGTGAAATAAAACATCTTTCAGTAAAACAAAAGCTCTGAGAATTCAACAGACCTATCCTACAGCAAGAAATGTTAAGAGAAGTTCTTCAGGCAGAAAGAAAATTATACCAGATGGAAATGCAGACTTACACAAATAAATAAAAGGTAAATGATAAGTAGATAAATAGTAAAATATTTTTCCTCATTTTAAAATTTCTTTACAAGATAATTCATTGTTTATAGCAAAAATGATAATAATGTATTGTGGGGTTTGTAAAAAATGTAGACTCAAAACAAAATGACAGCAGCACAAAAGATGGAAGGAGTGGAGAATATATCATTATAAAGTTCTTAGGTTACACATAAAATAATGTTTTTTAAAGTAGACTACTTAAATATGCATCTTATAAACACTAAAAACAAAGTGGATTCACTAATGAACCAAAAGTGAGTGAAGATAAAATGAGATCATATAAAATATTCAATACAAAATAGGCAAGAAGAGAAAAAACTACAAACAGCTGGAGCAAATAGAAAACAAATAGCAACATGGTAGATTTAAATCCAACCAGATTTAAATCAAATTTAAATACTGATAATTATATTAAGGCTTTTAACACTTCAATTAAAATGCAGATTGTCAGGTTGAATAAAAACATAAAACTCAATGATACTCTGACTATAAGAAATCTACTTTAGATTTAAGACACAGATGGATTATAAACACATGGAAAAACACATACCATTATGGAAAAAGAAAGCTGGGCAGGCTATATTAATTTCAGAACAAAATAAACTTCAGAACAAGGAATATTATAGGGATAAAAAAACTTATATTGACAAAGGGACTGATTCTGAAAAAGACATAACAATTCTAAATGTGTATTACTTAAACAGAGCTTCAAACACATGAAGCAAAAACAGACAGAACTGAAAGGAAAAGGTATAATTATATATTTCAGTACAATCTCAGAATAAGTAAAAAGATCAGTAATACAGAAAACTTGAACAATGTTAACCAATCTGATGCAGTGATGTTGATATTTATTTCATTCCACCAAGTAACAACAGAATATAAATTCTTTACATGTATACCATGATCAATCAAATTGTGGTCTATACACAAGACTCAATAAATTTAAAAGGACTAAATATCATATAGAATATTCCACAGAATGGAATTAAACTAGAAATCAGTAATAGAAAAGATACTTGGAAAAATCTCCAAATATTTGGAAATTAAGCAATACATTTCTAATTGACACAAGAAGAAACCACAAGGGAAATTAGAATACACTTTTAATTGAATGAAAATAAATTTAAATTTCAAAATATGAAAATAAAACATGTGTAGAAATATGTATCCTTTAAATGCTTACATTAGAAAAAAGAAATTTATAAAATCAGTAATCTAAGATTCCACTTGAAAAAAAAAAACAGAAAAAGAAGAGCAAATGAAATCCAAAGCAGAAAAAAGAAAATGAAAAAGAGTGAAATTCAATAAAAAGGAAAAGAAAAAATATCAATTACATCTGCTTCTTTGAAAAGTTCAATAAAATTGATAAACTTCTAAAATAACTGAAATTTTTTTTAATAAAAGGAAAGAATGAAAGAGGGAACATCACTATAAACTATATAGACACTTGAAAAATAATAAGAGAATATAAAAAGAACTGTATGGCAATAAATTAGACAAATTATGCCTTAAAAAAATACAAACTATAATTTTATCCAGTTTTAAGCCAGACAGTTAAGAGGAGAATCTATAAAAATTTCCACTTCCCTAACAGATTTGGAAAGGTGAGACTCAGTCTAGAAAGAGGAAAGAAATTTCCAGCCAGAGTGCAAAACAAAAGGGATTTGTACTGGTAACAATGCCTATGGAAGAACCCAAGAATCAAGCAGAATTTGCAGATAATAATGTCTAACACTTTTTAAATATTTATCTTATGCCATGCATTATTTTAAGAATTTTATTTTTTAAAATATTTTTTCCATTTATTTAGGACTTCTTAAAAAATTTTTTAGTTTTCAAGGTACAGGTCTTGTAAATCTTTGCCAAATTTCACATATTTAATGCCTTTTTAAAAATTAAATTTATTGGGGTGACATTGGTTAATACAATAAGATAGGTTTCAAATGCAATAATACATCATCTATATACTGCATTGTGTGATCACCACCTAAAGTCAAATCTCCTTTCATCATTGTATATTTTACCTTTATGAAAACACCCCCTTCCCTCTGGTAACCACTAAGAATTTTAAATGCGTTAACACAGTGTCCTTAAGTTAGCTAACATTATTACCCTGTTTTACAGATGAGGAAAAATAACAACTGTTACAAAAGCTACCACTACTACCTAGAATCATGATTATCACTTATGAAGTGCTGACCAAAGGCTCCACTTTGTTGCAAGAAATTCATATACATTACCAAATTTAATCCTTACAACAGCCCTGGGACATAATTATTATCTTATTTTAAATATAAGAACACTGATTGAGAGTAACGTGACTAGTCACAAACTAGAAGCTTTAATAAGTGGTTTTGCTAAGATTCAAATGAGGTTTAGTGTGACTTCCAAGTCAGAGCTCTTAACCACTACACAATGCTACTAAACGACAGAATTCCTTACAAAAACAGCTGGCAAACTGGATTTGATCCTGGGGCCATGGTTTGCTAACCCATGCTCTAGAGTAATTCTATTAAATGGGTTCAGAATATGCCACCCCAGAATACGCCATTTTGGAATACTGATTATTTTGAACTGAAGGCACTTAAAAAACAGCAAATATAGGAAAGGCCCTCTCCACCTTTCTACCTAAAAGAAAATCATAAAGTTTCCTATGACAAAGGTGCCCTCCCTCACCCAGAAAGAGAACATTCTTATCAACAGAGACTGAGACTCAACACCAAAATGAATCTATACAAACTAACCTACTAAAATAACTTTCATCTTCCATTAGTTGCCTCCATATATTTCCTTGCATTTTCCCACAATTTACCACCCCTAGCCCAAGCCCCTTTGTCTGGTAATTTCTCCAGAAACTTATTGTTTCTTTATTAAAGTATATAAGCTCCCAGTCCTAACTGCTCCTTTGGGTCTTCATTTTCCTTATAAAGACTGCCATATGCACATAAAATATTAAATGAAATGTGTGTTTTTCTCTTATTAATCTGTCTTGTGTCAGTTTAATTCTCAGGCTCAGCCACAAAACCTAAGAGAGTAGAAAGAAGATTTTCATCCCCTAACCATATATAGTGGTTTTCAGTCTGTGTTTTTATATTATTCATAATGACTAAAAAATGTAAGAATAAAGCATGTACTCAAAAGAAGATAAAATGGTTTAAGTCTCTGATCGCTTTACAGCTTATATAAGTTTATTAAAGATAATCACAAGTCCTACAGTAAAGATATATATATAATTTTTTATTTAAACATTTCACTAACTTATACTATAAAACCATTTTTTTTAACCTGTTATCTATTAACATCCTGTAGAACTAGTGCTTTAGGAAGATACTATGGTAAACTCAAGAGTTAAGCAATGTTAATGTTAATCCCATGGCTACAAATATAAATGTGAATTTAAATTGTTCAGTAAAAATACAATATATACAAGAAACTGGGTATTTTGTGCCTAGATTCCTTTTATCAGCTTGTTTGCTTGCCATTTGTGTCTTTGACATAAACAGAATGAAACAGGTGCACACTACAAAAATTTCTAAGTATTTATGAACACCATCTAGTTGTATTCTTGTTAAACAAAATTTTCTACATATATACCCAGTTTTATCAATCAGATACAGGGATCAATGGTTTACTCATTCAATCAAACTTAATGGAAAGAGGGAAAGGTGTAAGTGTTGACTTATTCTTTCCTTCCATTAGTCAGTGAATAACTAATTGATTCTTGTTTCCTCATTATCTGCCCCAATAATAAAACTGTTCTCTTAAATACATTCTCCTAAATATGCAGGGGGCGGGGGATGGAAAGGAGAGAGAAGGAAGAGGAAGTGATATTTACTTCAAGAATGTGCCTGCTGTTCTATATACATTATCTTCTAACATTTCTTCACTGAAGGTACTATTAACCTCATTTTGTATATGAAGGATTAGATTAAAAGAGTTTAGTATACTGCCCATGGAAACAAAACTGTTCATTAGCAAGACTTGGTGCAAGCCTCTTCCTGACTTATTTCAAAGACCATGGCCTTTCCACTACCCCATAATGTCTTCCTTGAGACGGCATCTTAGAAAGCTTAGGAGAAAAGTAATAGCCTTTCAATTTTCTAACAACAGTTAGCAGATGGAACCAAGGTTAGACTTGCTTTATGTAGGTAGCCCTTATGCTAGAACTAAAGTGAAGGAGTAGAAAGTACAAGAGATTCTTCTCAATTAGATATATGATAGTTTTCCAATGAGTTCAGAGAAATACTGAATTGCTCTGAGGGGTATGAGAGGACTGATCCATCATTTAAAGTTGTCTTAATGTGTCCTTTACTAGACAACCTTTTGGTGGGAAAATATCTAAGAGATGCAAGGATTGGATAGATTTTTTAAGTCTAGAAGATCTTCTAACATTGAGATAATAAGATTCTATGAAAGCAGTGAGAAATCAGTATGCAATTAGATTATTTTATAATTTCAATCCATGAGGAAAACTTCCCTGCTCTGATATGAAATATAGTTAATTATCACAACTTATTGCACCTGAAAATCCAAAAAGGACATTTAAATAATATTTTGTGCTGTACCAAAAAAATCAAAAACCAAAAACTTCACTAATATACCAATAATAAATAGTCTTATCCCCAGTTATATAACTATTTCTAAATGTATGATAAATAGTTAAGGAAAAAAATTAAAATGACTATTTTTGTTACCTTTCTGTTTAAGAAAAAGTTAACTTCCAACTCCCTGTTTTTAGGCAGAATTTTTTTTTAAACTTCTTGACTGTGGGTCTCCCAAGAGAATCATCACAATGTTTTTAAGAGTTAAAGTCTGAAGATTGGCATCTTCTCTTTTGAAACATATAGTTTGAAGAACAAATCAGGAAGCCTCCCTTCTCTGTGCTCAACCGAAGCCATTCTTTGGAGATACAAGTTAATTTTAGTCAACCTAATTTTTTTTGGAACACCGTTTGCTTATACCTAAAAAGATTACAAACTAAATTTCTTTGCAAATAAATTATCTAATGTTTGACAAAATATTTTTAACAAAAAGTAGTCACTTTCAGTGAGATAGTCATTATAAAAATGTTTAACATACTTGCACAAAAACAAATCATATAATTATTTTTCCCATACTCTACTTGTAATGATCTTCCCCATGGAAACGGCCCTCTATATGGTTTAATCAATGACGATATTATAAAACAGCCTTTTTCTACTTCTATACTAGTTGAAGACAGCAGGCTAAGGTTTACAGTCTATTACAATTACTATTTTATTTTATTTGTGGCAGAAACAGCCAAAAGTGAAAAGTAAAATTAACAAAACACAAGAATTCAAAGGATATGACCTCCAAATATCTGAATTTGTCACATAACTAAATGTGGATACTGGCTGAAAATTACTTTGTACCACCCTGTGAGTAGCAGACCTAGTTTAGTTGGTCTGAACAACACTGCCAGCTAGAAAGGAGGTAAGAAGTCTGAAAACTCCTAAAAATTGTCAAAAGGTCAGTTAAATCTACTCTACTGCAAATTTTAACAATTTTAGGTATAGTAAATAGAGCTATTTAGCAAGGAAAAATTAATGCTGACATATTTTCATATTTAATTATTACTTTTCTCTAGAAATGTTAAAAATTTAGTAACACTACCTAAAAGTAAATATTTATTCTACAAGATTAAAATATCTACTGGCACATTTTAAACTAGAAATCTCTTAATTTAGGTGACATGGATATTTTCATGTTTTCAAAAGGTATTAATAACCTTGGAGATAAAACTTATAAATAGAAAGAATACACAAACAAAATCAAACAAATACCTTGATCAGACACTAATATATACAAATGTAGATCACAGCAAAAATAACCTTTGAAAGAAATTTGTGCTTATCTAAAAATTAGAAACTATAATTGAAATATACTGCAGTATTTACCCACCAAACAAGATCAGTACAATGAAAGTTAATTCTGAATGTTAAAAATCTGTAACTAAAGATACTGATTCCTTTATTATAAAATATAATTTTTCTAACATGCAAAAATCAGTTTTAAAGTAAATGATAATTTCAAATCATCGAGAAGCACATTAAGGTGATTTCAGGTCAATTTAAGTGACAGATGAAATAACTCTTAGTTAAACTATTTCGATCTGTTGCTAGTCAGTATTTAACTACCAAGTATAAAGCATAAAACTGAAGGGTACTGTATTTTAATATGTCTGTAACTAAACAGCAAGTTATAGATCTATATGAGAAGAAATCCTTTTGGGTTTTCTTTTCTTTTTTCCCCCGCTATGGTACTTCCAAAACTGCTTTTGGTGGATCCTTGGGTTTTAACTGCTGTCAAGTTTATTAGGATAGACATATAACAATGACAGCCAAGTGATAAAAACAATCATGTATTTCCCTCACTTCTTTTCTTTAAAATGGTAACTTATCTTATTGCACTATAATTTAAAATCTTCCTACTAGAAGGTCAGGATGCATTGGGCATGTGTGATCTGGTTCTATTTTCTTCACTGTGTGTTGTACTTTTTTCTTCTTTTTACAAATTCTATATCTTAAAAGTAGGTACAAATATATAGCTAGGGAACTAGCCAAAGAGCACATTACTTTTCCATTTCCAGAATCTGGAAAATAGGTCCTCTCCTCACTTCTAGTACTATTTGCCTTAATCCCCAGAAAGTCAACATTTATTCAAACACCAAAATAATCCTCCACCAAAGACCACTTATGTCCCTATTATGCTCTACACTTAACCCTTAAAACAAATCAGTCAGAAAACCTAAAAATATATCAGAAGCTATGTGATACATGATGACATAATGGAATATAGAAAATAAAAATATCCTTTATATTTAGCAATTTATGAAATTACATTGCATTTTATAAGACCAAACTCAATTTAGAACTGTCAGTATGATTATATCATGGTATCTGTTAAAAAATTAAAATCCACTGTAAAATATAATTTAACAAGTCTACTTTATATACAAAATATGTTAAAATTAAAATTTTATAATGTATTTTCTTAGAAGTACCAAAAACTATTTTGAAAGCCTTTTGTCTTAGTAACTAAGTTGATGAAGATGTATATAAAGGGAATAAAGTTAATTACTACCAAGATCTTAATATTCAAAGCAACACAAAGAGTCAAATGTCTAATATTCATTAGGAATATTTACTTTCTAAATGTGATGAACTCTAAATTACTTTGACTTATGAAAGCAATGTGTTTTTGTCCAGTTGTTTTTAATTACTGATTGTTTATTTTAGTTGTGTGTAGCTAATTCCCAAGTAGTCAAAGTCCACTCATACAAGTTAGAGATCATCAGGGCTCTCTGACACTCATTTTTCTCACAGCTTTGGACAAATCACTATGATGCTGCCCTTGATGGTGGAAAACAGGCAAACAGTGAATGAGTTATATTCCAAATGTGCTATTTATCATCATTTTATGGAAATCAAAAAAGATGTTTTTGAAATTATGTTATAAATGGTTGTTAGATTATCAGGATAGTTCACAAAAGCCTATTAAATCCTTAATGTTGATGAACTATCTGAACTAAATATGGATCCTCAGATTAGGTGACCATATAGAAGAAACATTTCTCTTTATTTGAGTGAGTTAGCTATTGGTAAAATTTTAATTAAGTAAAGTAACTTTTAGTACCCTCTCCTATCACTTTTTCTGCCCTCATTCCTTCAGATCTCTACATTGTCGCAAGCCTTCATTGGGGAGCCAAGGACAGTTGGGATGGAAAAGGAACTCGGGAATAGAATTATAAAAAGGGTGACTAACTTTGGGCCAGTTTCTAAATAAATGGATATGCATGTGCTGAATACTGAACTAACTCTGTTGATATTTAGTTCTAAAATATGGTTTGAATTAACCATAACATGTATTACATCTGTTGACACCTCATTCATCAAATTTCCCGGACACAAGTTCCTTCATAAAAACTTTATAACGTTTATAGGAGAAATTATAGCATAGTAGTTATAAGGTAGGGCTTTGAAGTTATACCTACAAATTCTGTTTTTGCTACTTACAAGATAAAAGATCTTAGGGAAGTTACTTAAACCATTCTGAACCTCAGTTTATCTATGCACAAATGGGAGTAATAACTTATTTGATGGTAATAATTATTTTCTGATAATCATAATCATAATGATTATGATTAACTATGAAATATGAAAGCAGATAAATTTAAAAAACGTTTAAGGGACAGAATAAAAAGGAATTTAAAAATTATGAATACTGTGAGAAGGAGGAAGGAATGAAGAAAGGGAAGGAGAGGAGAGAGGGAGGAAAGAACTCAAGGAGCAAAGAGAGACAGAGAAGAAAAAAAATTTAAAAATCTGAACTAATATTATTGAGGACATAGTGGCATTAAAATGTAAAACATAACAGAACCATTTAGGAAAGGGGTGAATTCTGCTTTAGACAATGTGTTGGAGATCCAAGTGGAACTGTCAATAAAATAAAATATTGTTCTTCAACTCAATAAGGAGAGGTGAAAATTTTGAGTCACTGGCATATGTGACATTTGAAAACCATTATGGTAGATTCAATAGTAGGGAGTTCATATTCAGTAGGAATTTGTAAACAGGATCCTAAAGATAGATCTAGGAAAAGATCAGCAAAAGATTTTCAAAAGTGATCAGAGAGATAAGAGGAAAACCAGTATATGATGATGGTCCATGAGCAAAGAAAAAAGGTTTCAGAGAGATTAACTAACAGAGCTCGGTACCACAAAGATTAGGATGATGTAAAGTTTAGTAAATTTTAGTAAACTTCTTAGAAAGAGTTACAGAGCAGTTGCTGGCATACAAACTAGAATAAAGTGGACTGAGGGGGAAAAATGGGAGTGAAGAAATGAAGAGAGCTAGTTTACCTCTTTTACTGTGGTCAAATATACATAATACAAAATTTACATATTAATCATTTCTAAGCGTACAGTTCAGTATCATTAAGTACATTCACACTGTTGTGCAACCATCACCACATCCATCGCCAGAAATTTTTCATCTTCCCAAACTGAAACTCTGTACTCATTAAACAATAACTCCACAATCCCTCCTCCTTCAGCTCATGGCACTCACCATTCTATTTGCTGTGTCTATGAATCTGACTACCCTAGGTCAAATCAAACAATATTTGTACTTTTGTGTCTGGCTTATTTTACTTAGTATAACATCTTAGAAAGTTCAAGCATATGTCAGAACTTCCTTTTTTAAAAGCTGAATAACAATCCACTGCATGTACATTCTACATTTTTGTTTACCCATTTATTTTTGGATGGACCTTTGGGTTGTTTTTGCCATCTGGCTACTGTGAATAATGTTGCTATGAACATAGGGATACAAATATCTGTTGGACACCCTGCTTTTAATTCTTTTGTGTATGCGGAATTGCTGGATCATACAGTAATAGTTTTAATTTTTTGAGAAACCACCATACTGTTTTCCTTAGTGGCTGTACTACTATTTTATATTTCCACTAGCAGTGCACAAGAGTTCCAATTTCTCCACATCCTCACCAATACTCATTATTTTCTGTTTTTATTTTTATTTTTACAACATCCATCCTAATGGATGTGAAGAGGTATCTCATTGTGATTCTAATTCGCATTTCCCTATTGATTAGTAATGTTGAGCAGCTTTTCATGCGTGTATTAGCCATCTGAATATCTTCTTTGGAGAAATATCTACTCAAGTTCTTTGCTCCTTTTTTAATTGGGTGTTTTTCTGGTGTTAGTTTATGTTTTTTTCTAGTGAGCTAGTTTATTTTTAAAACATCAACAAGAGAGAAAGGAAAAAAGTGAAACTGGAAGGAAAAGCAAGACCCAGGAAGACTTTTATAAGGACTAAAAATACCTGAGTCAGCAGTGGAGTGTGTAAAAACAAGAAAAACACATAATTAATGGGACAAGGTTTCTAATTGTGTAAGCAAGCTTATCTCTGATACAATTCACATACTTCTCCCTTCAAGATGGACAGAAAAGATAAAGACTGAAGATAAAGTCTGAAGGTACACAGAAGGTATACTGAAGGTATTTTTTCCTAAAGACCTAAATTTTCTCTAAACTTAAGCTAAATCATAAGGTAATCATGAAAGGGGATAGAAGTGAGGTAGAAGCATAAAAACTGTAGCAAATATTTGGAATATCTGCTATGAAAAACTGGGAAGAGACCTAACTAGATATATTCAGCAACATTAATCCAGGTGAAACTCTCACCATCTTCACTGTTATTGTCATCAGCATTATCATATGACATCATATTTCCAAAGTATAACTTGTGAAAGGAAGACTAAGAGACTTATCCCAAACCAGACAGTCATTAAATAGTGAAGCTTGGATTCAATTCCAGTTCACTGCATTACATTATGCTGTTTCCTAAGAAATGCTATAATTAACATAACAATTTTAAAAATAAATTGTTCTGTCCTATTCTAATACTTCTGAATAAAATCCTTGAGGTAGAATTACTATCATTATTTTTAAGTACACACCCACTAACGAACTACTTTTAAGAAAGGTTGTTTAACTTTCATTCCTCTCATCAATTTATAAGCATGCCCATCTCACTGCCTCTTCAACAACATCAACTATTCTCATTTTTAAAATCTCTAAAAATTTGGTGAAAACTAGTATATTTTTGTTTTTGTTTGGGAATATTTAATAACTACTGAAGCTCACACTTTACAATTCTAATATGGAAATTTATCAGAAACTATGACAAATTTATAGGTGGAAAAATTTTTCAAACTTACATAAAGTTTATGAAATATTGAAATATTGATCACTATTTTCAAATAGCATTAGTTTCATTTATTCCTTGAAAAAATGACATTTTTAGAAGTGACTCACTAGTTACAATATGAAAGCTGAGGTTAATTTATATAAATTTAAAATCATATCCCAGCTGATATTAAAAAACTAGCACTGGGCTTTAAGCAGTTTAATTATACGCCTTTTAATTGGAATAAAAATAAATGAACAGTATTATTATTTTTCACTAGTCTTCAATTTTAAAGATGCTATGATTTTAAAGCAATCTAAGTCAGTCCCTAGGCAGGGGAGTAATATGGATTCAGCAACCTTTTGATGAAGTTTCCAGATATCGATAATTCAATAGGCACATTTTAAAAAGCTGTCAGTGATTTTCTACTTGAAAGACATTTCAGTCAACCTTTAACTATAATGAGGTAGGCATTACTGGAATAGGAAAACATTAAAATGCCAAAATAGCTACAGTAAAACAAGATGAAGAGTTACCATAAACAAGGACAGAAGAACTGAAAAATTATCCAAAACCATGTCATGTAATGACAAAGCTAGAGTTGCAGCGTTTAAGACAACATCTCAGAATGTAGAAGGGTGAGAAGAGATTCTCAATTACACAGGGTTCCTGACTTAGGATAGTTCAACTTAAGATTTTTCAAATTTATAATGGTGTAAAAGTGATATGCATTCAGTTGAAACCATACCTCAAATTTTGAATTTTGCTCTCTTTCACAGCTAGCTGTGGTACGATACTCTTGTGATAGTAAGCAGCAGCGATATGATTCTGCCCAAATGTAGGCTAATGAAAGTGTGAGCTAAGCTACAATGTTTGGTAGGTTAGGTGTATTAAATGTATTTTCGATTTATGAGGGGTTTTTTGAGAAGAAACCCACTGTAGGTAAGAAACATCTGTATACATAGTTTTAAATGTCACAATTATATTAAAAGACTGAATGATACAAATAAAAGGTTCTGTAGACACGCACTGCAATTAACCTGCTGAAGTCCTCAACCTGAGGTAGTACTGCCTTCCATGGGAGGGGTGGAATCCAGACACGATGACTGAGGAGTGCCAATGGCAACCATTGTTTTGAAGAACCAGGATACCAAACAACATCCTGTGATGCAGGGACCAGTCTTGCAAAATGAAAGAACTGTCCCACTCAAATGCCAAGAGTACCTCCAAAGAGAAGCAATGGACATACCAGGAAACCATATGGATTGGTTGTACTGGACAAAAATTATCTTTAGGATTAATAAGAAGTAATAACAAAGTATATATGAAACTACATTTTTCAAGATAACCTATGTTTTAAACCAGGATCTGATGGGACACTCTCTAGTACTTCTCTCCAATAAACTGAATCTTTAATGGATACATAGCTATCATAGTAATATTTTAAGCAGCTTGTCTGAATGAAAGAGAATAGTAAGGTTACACTTTTATCATCATCATGTACACTGTGCAGGCACACATTAAAAAAAAAGATTTTGCAATCTACTAACCTTATAAAAATATAGGATTGCTAAGAAGTCTTATAATTGAAATAGGGGATCCAGAGAAAGCCTGGAATATGGATAAGAACACAATTAAAAAAAAGTGGATAATATATCTGTTGAGGCAAAGTAGTCTTTGATATGTAATACCTGACTAAGTTGTTTTTTAAAGCATACATGGGTTTGTATTCCCTTCCCTCCTCTCAGTTTTACTGAGATATTATTGAATAGTTTTTATTCTTTAAGCTTCTACAAAGCTGTCACTCTGAGACTTCCCTTTATGCCATCAATCTGAGAATTTCACTAGCATGTCACCTTGATAGATCAATCGCTTGTGTCTTAGATAATATGTTTTCAGGTTACTTGGCTTATTCTTTCATTCAATAAATCATACCTCTAGAAACTTGAGAAAGGATGATTGGGAAACATATGTATTGAGACTTTAAATATCTTTCCTACAGCATGATATCTGAAGAATAATTTAACAACAAATAAAATCTTAAACTGGAAATTATTTTCTCATAATTTTAATGACGTTTGCTTTCTTGTTTTAAGTGTTGCTACTGAGAAATGTGATGACATTCTGATTCTTGTTCTTCTGATTGTGACTTTTTTTTTTTACATTCTGTTAGTTTTTAGGGCTTTTTAAATTTTTACTGTTCTGAAGTTTCAAAATGATGATCCTTGGTAAGAGGTCTATTTGTTTCATATCATTGAACACTTAGTAAACCACTGAGTTCTGTAAAGTTTTTCTTGTATTATTTAATATATCCTCCCCTCTACTTTTTCTGTCCTATTTTTCTAGTACTTTTATTAGTCAGATGTTGGACCTCATCAGTTACTGTCTAAAACTGTGAAGGATCTGAAATTTTACCCTGCTTCTAAGGTAACAAGTTGGCCTGAAACAGTTTCAGAGACAAAGAACTTTATTATTCATGGGGGCAAGAGCTTACACGTTTGTGCCCGTTTTCCTTGCCTCCAAGTCCCATGAGAACAGTGCAGTGGAAAACCTAGGTAGATGCTACGCACATAGTAGGTTTACGTAACAGATAGGGAATCCCAAATCTTTTATAAAAGGTTGCTACAAATCTGTCCAATCTTTGCCCTGAAAGAAGACATTATCTTTATCAGACGAGACAAAAAGCAAACCTGCCCTTTGCTCCTGATGGAGTTATTATCTCTGTCTTCTAAGCCCATCAGTGCTTCTGTTCATAAGATATGACTCTAGAATCAGAAGAGACTCTAGAATTGTCTACTAATAGTTATTCTTCCAATTTTACTTCTTTGTCCTTTTTGAGAGATTTCCCCAACTTTGCCTCAAAATTTTCTATCAAAAATTTTTATTTTATTATTAGTTTCAAGCACTTAGTACATTGGTTAGACATTTATATAGTTTATGAAATGATCCCCCTTATTGTTCTTTCTCTCCTCTATCTCTACATTTAGTCATTACATTACTGCTAATTGTATTTCCTATGCTGTGTTCCCATCCCAGTGACCATCTGTCAACTCCTAATTTGTACTTCTTTAATCCTTCACCCCATTCTCCCAGGATCCCAACTCCCCTCCACTCTGGCTGTCAACAGATTGTCCTCTATATTTAATCATCATTTGCTAATATTTTGTTTATTTCTACTTCCAGAACTTTAATTTCCAAGAACTCTTCCTTGTATTCTGAATATTCCTCTTTTGTATAGTATCCTATGTCATAAAGTATTTTCTCATTTCTTTCTGAGGCAATAGTGTTGGTGGTGGTGATTTTGATGATGATGATGATGTTTTCTTCTGTTCCTGGCATTATCTGTATTTGCTAAGTTCCCTTTTCCCATTTATTTATTTTGATCTTTGTCTTTCATAACAAAGACATTCCCTAAAAGCCTGATGATCTTTGGTTTTATCTTCATAAGAATGAGGAAATAAAACACAGTTCATAAGATCATTATGCATTAGCAGCACTTATCAAACAATGGAATTCCCAGTGGGGTGAACAGCCTGAGGCCTGGCTATCCACCTGGGATCCTGCAAATGTCAAAATGTGTATTATTTTTCTATTAGGTAGTATCTTCAGGGAGGAATTCTCCAATTAATGGCCTGATACTATATCAGCCAAGATGCCAGTGTTCTGGGAACTAAACTGGGAGTTCCTCTTTACACACAGTTTTGAGATGCCTGGTGTCTGCTTTTCCAGGGTTCTGCTGTAAAATCTGGCTCATTCTTACAGGTCTCCCCCATGATGAAAGTTAGGGTTCAGCTTTTCCACTCCACTAAGTTGGTTACCATTTCTTCTACTACTTTTTTTCTTCCAATTTTTGTTGCTTCTCATCTGCTCTCTTCCATTTTCTTTGTTCTTTGGAGTTTATATATTGTTATGTCCTTACCATCACTTTAGTGGTTTTTTTCAGGAAGGAGAATAAATGTGGATTCAATTGGCCATGTTTAAATAGCTCATAAACATATTTACAAATTTTGGTACAAATTACTATATTATCCTCAGTTGGTACAATTTACACTCCTCTCCAGTAGTGTGAGTGTTTTGTTGTTACAGAGTATTACCACTTTTCATATCTTACTAATCTGAGATTTTTGTAAATAGTACTATATGGTTAAAATGAACACTTCTTAGATTATTAATGAATATTGTTATCATTGGTTTACTAGTCATTTTTATTTTAACTTTTAAGAAATGTCTGTATAATTTCTTTGCTCTTTTATGTTTATAAACAAAACATGACCTGTGGTTGTGGCACGACCACAGGGCTGCCTAAAATATTAATATAATGAATCCTATAATTTGCATACCTACTCAGAAATGCTTAATAAATACTACCACGGTTAGCTATAAAGAAACCTAAGTATCATAAATAGGTTTATCAATAAGCTCTGTATGACCTTTAGGGATCTCTTAACTCTGATTCCTAGTCAGCATGACAAAGACTCCTAAATTCAGCAATCAATGATCACCATACTTATCCACAATGCATCTGATACTGCATTTAATTCACTTTCCAATGAAAATACTAACAAAGTTCACCAACATCGGGGAAGAATTCATATAACTTTAGCTTATGGGAATGAAATAGAAGGAGATATGAGGGAATGAGGCAAGAAAGAAAAGTGAGAAAGAAGACAGAAGAGAGAGAAAATGAGAAGGAATGACAACAAACAAGGAGCTGGTCTTTCTCACTACCTACTCTGTTCTCTTCTTCTAACATAGCTAAAGCTATGCAACCACGTGGACAGATATGTTAAATATTAACAGATGTGCTCTGCATACCAGCTATCTCAATAATTACCAGAAGAGATGGATTCCAGTCCAAAAGTATACAATGTAGCAATACATTCAATTAAGAAACACCTTGAATCTCTCAGTGCCATGAAACTACATCAACTACCCCCATTACCTAAGCTACAATTCTATCCTCCTAGGAAGGAGTGGAAGAGGGAAAAATCCTGGATGTGAGTGACTATATTAAATTTTCTACTATTAGGCAGAAACAGAAGGAGGAAGAAAGGGTAGATGAGAAAAAAAATAAACCCAATTACAAGACAGTACAGAAAAAACATATATTTGCTCTACTAAATTGTGGCTTCTGAAAAATCATACACACTGTATCAACTATGCTGAGGGGCATTCACATAGTTTCCAATCTGCTGTGACCACAGTAAGGCTGATATGAACATCCCTGTACTGAGATTCTCATCTATTAGTACTTTTATTTATATATTAGTAATATCTGCTAGATTTTCATGAGTGGAACCACAGGGTTAAAGGATATATATACATAGATATATATATATATCCTTCAGTAATATATATATATATATATATATATATATATATATATATATATATACACACACACACACACACACATATATATATATATCTCCTTCAGTAATATATATAACATATATATATAACATATATATATAAAACATATAACATATATATATTACTGAAGGGATGTTGTAAGATATACCCTGTAAAGAGGTAGAAAATAAAGGTACTTCTTCCAAGCATCTTTTCCAGAAATGATTTTAATTTTTAAAATATCTTAATAGAAATATAATTCATATACCATAAAATTCAGCCATTAAAAGTATACAATTCAGTGGTTTTAGTATATTCACAGAGCTAGCAATGATCACCACTATCTAGTTTTAGAACATTTTTATACTCCAAAAAAAAGAACCTGTACCCATTTAGAAGTAAGTCCCACTTCCCCATTAAACTCAGTCCTAGGCAACCACTAATCTACTTTCTGTTTCTATAGTTCTGTCTATTTCAGGATTTCATATAAATAGAACTATAGAATATGTGGTCTTTTATGACTGGCTTTTTTTATTTAACATACTGTCTTCAAGGTTCATCCATATTATAGCATATATTAGTACTTTATTCTCTTTTAACCAAATAATATTCCAATGTACAGATATATTTTATTTCTCCATTCATCAGTCAATGGACATTTTGGTTGTTTCTAATTATTGATTAATTAGAATAATGCTTAGATGATTATTCATGAATAGATTTTTGTATGGATGCATATTTTTTGACACCACGTTGGAATCATTGAGTCATATGGTATCAGTATGTTTAACCTTTTGAGGAACAACAAACTGTTCTCCAAAGTATAATTTTAATTTTGCCCATCTGATGGGTATAAAATAATTTAACTGAATTTGTTACGTGCATTTCCTTATTGAGTTTGAGGCCCTTTTCTTTCATTTATTGGCCATTTAAGTTTGTTTTTTTTCCTAAACTGCTTTTCATCTCTTTTGCCTTTTTTTCTGATGCTTTGTTTGCCTTTTAAAAACTTCCAAGAATTCTCTGTATATTTTAGCCATTAACCAATTCACTGTTGTATCCTTTGTAAACATTTTGTCTTGACTCTAACATTAGTCTTTTAATGTTGTTGTATTTTGTGTCATGTAAAATATTCCATTTTTATGGATCTAAACATATCGTCTCGGTTTTTATGTTCATTAAGTTCTTCCCTACTTTCTTCTAACATTTTTATTTATTTATTTTACTTTGTCTTTAATCTATACAAAATTTACTTCACATATAGTACAAAATGGAAGTTTTGATGCTTTTCCTGCTGAAATATCTTCTTAATCATATTTTAAATGATCAAATATAATGACTTTTTCCTCTGGATTCTCTATTCTAGTGTCTTGCAAGCCACAGGTCAGGACTACTTGTTGCTTTTAAAATCCATTTACAGGTTTTATTTGATTTTTAAAAATATAAAATTGAAAAAGAAAGTACAGGTGAGAATAAATGTACTATGAAATTTTTATTTCTATTTTCTATACACACATACAAATGCATACACCTAGTATCATAATGTATGTAAAATGTATTTTTATTGTGAATTATAATAACTAAAATTGGAAATCCACTCTTCCACTGTATTCCATTAATCCATTGGTATATTCCTTTGCTTTGTCCTACCACATTTACTAACTATAGTGGCTGGGTTCTGATATCTGGTAAGGTAGGTACATCTCTCTTTCTTTGGCTATTATTGACTATTTGTTCTTCCACATAAACTATGTGGTTATTTTTCCCTAATTTAAAACACACACACACACACACACACACACACACACACACACACACACAGTACTTGCTTCTATTCTAATTACAATTATTAATTTGGGAAAAAGTAAACCTTCATGATATTAAGTTCCCCAATGCATTAAATATTCAGTATATCTTTGTTTATGAAACATGGTATGTTGCCATGATTCTTATAATATAGGTCCTATGGTTTCCTTATTAAATCTACTCCTAAGTCTTTTATAGTTCTTTCCACTATTGTGAAATAAAAATTTTCCCATTTCCATTCTGTGTACTTATTAGAAATATAGAGAAGCTATCAGTTGTACTTATCTTATATCTAGCTATCTCCACAGATTCTTTTATTAATTCTATTGTTCATAATTTGAGTCTTTTGAGTTTCCTAGATCTACAATCATATTTGCTAGGACCCCTTAAAAAATGGTAAGTAATCTTGCAGTATAAAATGGCAATACTGAGAATTTTGCCTAGCTCCCAATTATAAAATGCAGTTTGAGTAACACACAGAATAAATTAATTACTCAAATGACTGAGACCTATTTCTCTCTTCTATTTCTCAAGTTGCTCCTCATGTTACAGTCCCTGTCACTGCTCCTCCTCTCCTGCAGGTTCTAAACTGTGCTACCAGTGAGAGACCATGGCTTCTATTGTCTAAGTATCAGGGAAAGAAGATGCTCCTGGCTCTTAGTGCACCATTAAAAATACATATCCATCCATTCAGATATATGCAGACATGATACAAGCAAGGCAAGATGCTAAAAAGAATATCAAGAAATCGAGAATGTCCAGAAAGATAATCAAATAGAAGATACAAGACATGAATAAAAACATTATTTTAAATAGAAATGATACATGCTCCAAAATAGGCACAGATAAAGCATGACTCAAAATTAGAGGAAAAATAGTTTCTTCAGTATAAAAATAATTATAGGTGGAAGTTAGATATATACTATAATATATACTGTAATATATTACAGTATTGAAAAGCTTTTGTGAGATTGGATGAATCTAATTATCACATGTATTACTATTCTTTTATGGGAAAATTGCTTTTAAATAATCCATTTATGAGTGAACTTCTAGCTACATATTTCATGTTTCTTAAAGATCCTTTGGACAGACAATGGTAACAGTTCCAAAGTTGTAGTATTGTCAGAAAAGGAAGTAATAAAAGAAATAAGTAAGAGTCTGGTTCAATAGTGACCTTTCTTGATTACTCCTTGAGAACAGAATTAATTTTATTCAATAAGAATAACAAAAATAAATAAATACCTATCATGCAAATTTCTTAAAACAAAATTTTATAAATTCGGTTACTACAGAATGTTAATTACAATATTCATAATTCACTGTTTAAATTAATACAGCTTTTTCTACTGCCAAAAATATCGAAATAAAATTTTCACCAGTGTCAAAAATGTTCATCTTTGAATTCATACACTGTATAATAGCAAAATGCAGCTATTACATAAACCATAGTTTATAGGATCATTCCTGCTATAAAAAAAAAATGACTGACATTTCATCTGGTCAACCATCTTAAAGGTTAATTCTTGTTTCCTGTTTCAGATTTTATTCTAGGTGAAATGTTCTGGGCAGATTCTATTTACCTATTCTGAATAAACCACAAACTGTTTCATTGCTCGCTCTTACTGTTAAGAACATATTGACTTGCTCCCTGCTCTGCTGTTTAATTCATTTATGCTGAGAGTCAGGCATGAAGAAAGAATTTTAAATGTGACATTTGCAGGCTGTTAGGTCATTTAGGCTCTGACAACACTAGGGAATTCCTGACATATAAACTGGACCTGATTACGAAACACAGATAGGCTTCCCAAAGGGGCAAATTTCTGGCCTTTTTTCTTTTTTTGGTAATTTCTAACAGTATTTTAATATTAAATTTTAATGTCAATGTAAAGATCTATATAGCCAAAATTTTAAAGTAAAATTCTGTTTCTTTTAATAAGCTCAAATTGGCACTTTTTCTAATCAGTGAGTAACAGCTAAATAAAAATCTTTTTGATTGACAAAGACATATAGAAAGACATAAGAATAACTAACAATCATTAAAATTCTAAGAAATTTTGACCTTTAAGGACTTTTAATATCTCCTATAATCTATAGATTCTGAAAAATCTGATAGGTCTAAAGGCTATAACTCTCATCAAGAGACCATTTAAAATTCTTAGATTCTGGCCCAGCAGGGCTCTTTATGCTGTCAAAATTATAGTACAAAATCTAAGTTTAAATACCTACCACACTGCCTTCTCTAAGATTACAGCTATACAGAACAGATGATAGAGTCATTATAATTGGAAATGAAAAAATTGCCCACATGACATTTAGAATTACACTTTACAAGAGCTGATAATGGGGTTGGGTGGAAAAAGTAGGGAAAGATTGTTTTCTCATTGTAGCTACTCAAAAAATTACACCAAATGATATTTTTTCAGCTTTTTCCTGTCACTAACAAGTACTGTACATAATGGTTTAAATGAAAGTTTTCTGAAATTAAGTCTTGTTAAATAATACACAAAAGATAATTCTGATTTACCCTGTATTTTATGTAAGTAAGAATTCTACTGTTACACAGCAAGTAGCCTTTTAATATTATGCTTTGAATGAGACTTCAAACTGTAATAGGTGGAGTCTAAACAGGGTTAGAAGGCCTAGAATGCCTTTCAGCTATAGCACACTGATTCTGAAAAACCTAACAAAAGCCAATTACTTTTCAGAAATTAAAAATCTTGTTTCTTTCAGAAGAATAAAACAGAAAGCAAACCTGGTGTATTATCTGAGCTACAGGAAGTTGTTCAGCATATTTCAGTGGTTCCATTATTTCCTCATCCATCCAGTCTTCCTTATAGCTGGAAAAAAAGGAATTAAAAAGCTAAGGTAAATACTATTTTTAAATATTTCAATATGCCAAATATGAAAAATTAAGATATGTATTTAATGTTTTTAAAATAATCAGTATTTATCAATAATCTATTAAAACACTCCTAATGATAATTTTTAAATGATATTACTATAAATGCATTCAGGTTGCGTTTAACTACTATGTAATAAGATTAGCTAACATCACTGAATATTCTCAGGTCCTGTCTTTCACTCTAAGACTAAAAATGTTTAAGAACTCCCCGTTCATAGGATGTGCTATTTATTATAGCATTTAAAGGTCTGCAAAACCTGTGCTCTAACCAATCATGAACAAGCCTCATCTCTAGCAACTCCTTCTCTATGTACCAATCTATCTTTTCAGCCATATGCAAATACTACCAGTCATGTGCCAATGCACCTTGAAGCTCAATGACTCTGACTTTCTCCATTCTGTTTTCTGTTTGGACCAACCTTCTTTGTTTACTCTTCTTTCAAATATAACAATTTATTTAGACCCATCTAAGTATACTTTCACCTCCTTGAACACAAAAACCATATCTCATTCTTCTTGGTACATCTGATGTTTACCATATAATAATGACTCAGTAAATGTTTGCTGAATGATTATATGAATAAAATAAAGACAACAGTGACTCTTTCAGAGGTTATTTTATATGGAAAATATTTTCTTTAATATCTACATTTACAATGAGATGCAAAGTTGACATAATACATACTTAATACAGTATGAAATAGTAAAGTGCAGATTAGAAATAAAAATAAAATCTCCCTGAATGAAAAAAATTAGAAAAACTTTTAAAAAATTAAAGTAGCAAATAAATCTTATATTTTAAAACAGTAAGACCTAAACATATTTAAACTTCCTTTTACATTTTTCCTCTCTAAATTACACATTAACTTATCAATTTAAAAATTAAATTTTAAAAATTGAAATTCTGAATTATCTTGAAAAATAATCAGTCAAGACTGGTCTAAGTCTCTAGGGCTGTAGTTAAGGAAACTGATAATGAGAAATCTGGACTATCTCCCAAGAAAAAGCAGATATACAAATAAGAACAAAATTTTTTATATGATTTAAGAGTTTAAAGAACCTCTTAGCTAGGTAAACATCTGTGTATTAAGAATTAGCATAAAAATAATTTGGAGAACTTTGAAGAGTCTCACTAATGATGAAAAAAAATGTTGCAAAACACTGTTCTGCAGGAACAGAAAAAAGTAGAATGGTGGTTGACAGAGGCAAAGGAAGGGAGAATGGAGAGTCACAATTTAATGGTTAGAGTTTCTATATTGAAAGATGAAAAAAATTATGGGCATGGATGATGGTGATTGTTATGTGATAATGTTAATGTACTTACTGCACTGAACTATATACACTTAAAAATGGTTAGAATGGTAAATTTTGTTATGTAAATATTACAGGCTAAATTGTGCCCTCCCCCCAAATTTGTATGTCAAAGCCATAACCTTGAGTACTTCAGAATGTGACTGTATTTAGAGATAGGGTCTTTAAAGAGGTAATTAAGGTTAAAAATGAAGATTTTAGGGTAGACCCTAATCCAATATATTAGTGTCCTTATAAAAAGAGATTAGGACACAGAAATGGAGTAAAGGTCATATGAAGACACTAGGACAAGACTTAACCATCTATATGTAAGTCAAGGACAGAGGCCTTAGGAAAAACCAATCCTGCGACACCATGATCTTAAACTTCGAGCCTCCAGAATTTCAAGGAAGTAAATTTCTGTTGTTTAAGCTATGGTAGTTTGTTATGGCAGCCCCTGCAAACTAAGACTATAGATTTTACTACAATTAAAAATAAAGTAATATATTTGCTGACAAAAGAAAATATTATTTTAAGACATTTCATAATTTACATTTCAAAAGTCTATATCTATATTTTTAGGTATAAAAAAACAAAGTCACAAAAGAAAACAGATATATTAAATATTATCAAAATTTAAAGGTTTTGTGCTTCAAAGGACACTATCAAGAAAGTTAAAAAAAAAAACCCACAGAATAGAAAAAAAATTTTGTAAATCATATACCTGAAAAAGGAGTTATACCAAGAATATATAAATAACTATTTCAACTCATTGATAAAAAGCTAAATAACCCAACTTAAACTTCTGCTTCCTCATCAAGGTTATTTCTAAGTGAAAGTGGCATATCTGTGTTTGTTTGTATCTTGTTTACTATATGTCTGCGGTGGAGAACACAATGACTACTCAGTACCAATTGGTGCCAGTGCCTTGATTAATGTTAAGGCACCAGCAGCTTCAATAAATATCTGCTAAAAAAAATTAAGATTAAAGCACTGAAGTAATTCTAAGAGTATACAGAAATATGAAAACAATATTCTTGTTTGTTCATTCCAAAAATCTAAAGTAGCAATGTATAAAATGGAATAATTTACTCACAAAATCTCCCAGTCAATATATAAAAGATACAAAAATGTTGGAAATCTAGCAATTTGTTTTAAGTGACTTTTTTTCTAGTTTATAGTTTAATGCAGTTATTCTTTTTTAATTTTAATTTTGTTTTTTTTTTCTATTACAGTTGACATTCAATATTATTTTAGATTAGTTTCAGGTGCACCACATGGTGGTTAGACATTTATATAACTTATGAAGTGATCCCCCAATTAGTCTAGAATCCACTTGGTACCATATATAGTTATTACAATATTGTTGACTGTAGTGATAATTTTTTAAATGCCAAGTAGCTGTTATGAAAAATACCAAACACGTTTCTATATTTTCATTTTGTTGTTTGTTTTGAAGATATCACAACAGTTCACACCTAAACACTTAGGCATGCATCAACCAAACATAGGTTTGAAAATTTTCTTAATAATGGTAAAACATTTTTTAAAAGCCACTCAAAGTGCAATTCACAAGTAATCTTGGGTATCAGTATGGGCTAAGGAGTTTTTTACTTATTCAGTGTTTTACAAAAATTACTAATGATGTTTGATGTCTTAAAAATGTTTTCCCATCATTTTCTTGCTTCATATATTGCTTAGAAGTGTGATTTCAAGCTAATTTTCTTTCCATTTTAATTATCTTCATTTTAAATTTATTTTAAAATTTTAAAGTATTTGTGTATTTATTTTTTAACTCAAAGGTTCAAGTGTTTTGTTTTTTTGTTCTTATTTTAAGATACAGTTAAGTCAGTTGTTCAAGATCAATTCTCTCAGACACACAGGAGTCCTTTTAATGTGCAAACTAGGACCTTTTATTTCAGAAAAGTTTTATTATAATTTAAAATATTATTTCTGTTCATACTTCATTTGTTTTTCTATTTCAAGTTCTTGAACTAAATATATTGAATTTTCTCTATCAATTTATCTTTGATCCTCTTAACTCTCTTTATTTCTGTTTCATTTTCTTGAATTTTTCACTTCTATTTTTTGTCTTTTACTGAACTTTGGGTAATACCTATCTTCCCTTGGGTACCTTGTAATTTAGTTTTCATTTCTGAAATGATTTTTGTCTTTTTCTATCAATTTCATTCTAGACTTTAGTCAGCTCCCATTTCATACATCTTGTTTGTCCGTTTTAATTGTGAGTTTTGCATTGTCTGATTTATGGTGCTGTTTCATAATGCTTGTTTAATACAGGTTATTCATGTTTGAGTGCTGTGTCTCAGTTTTCCTGTGTTGTGGTTTTTCTTTCCTTTTTATTTTTCCTTTCATTCTCTCTCTCTCTAGTAACTTTCTACAGATGGATGCTTCCTTATTTCTCTGTGGAAAATTATTTATATTGTTTTTTTTTTCTTCAGAATCAGCAATAGCAAGTTACCTTGTGATGGAGGAAGAAGAAAGATAAGTTGGCATATCAGATTTCTCAGTTGAAGAGCACCGTCCTCTGTGGCTACAATGGAGTGGAATTTCTTTAATAAATGGTACTTTTGTGCTAGTGGTGGGAACAAATTTTTTTTATTTTATTTGTCTGTTTGTTTATCTTATTTCCTTTGGACTCATCTTTAACTGTTTATTTGCTTCCCTTCACAATCAAGCCTCCAAGGAACAGCCCCTCCCTTCTTGCAAGGTACCTTTCATTCTCTCAGAATTAGTGCTTTCCCACTTTTTAAGCCCCATCTCTCAAATCCTCATTAGCCAGGGCTCTCATCAAGTAGTCCATGATAACAGTATAATTCAAAAACTGAGAGAACCACAAATATTAATTTCAATTTACATATGGCTACCACCTAAGGGAACCTGAAATTTTCTCTCACAAAATAGTAGTGTTTTCTTTCTTAAAAGCCAGTCATTATTGCTTTTTCTTTTTAACATTTCAAGTCCCTCCTAAAAGGGAAGACTTTTTATATAATCTCTTTTCAAGACTCTTCACTAAGAATATCTACTTAAATAATTTAATAAGAGAGTAATTTCTCCATAGAAAAAGATATGTATCTTTTTTTACTGTTTTTTTTAAAACTGTGTTTTTTGTAGGAAATAATAATAAATAGAATTCTTTCATACTATGATTTGGAATCTAATAGAGTGATACTACCATCTCAAATTAAAATGCGATTGAAATATTGTCCAAATCCTCAGCATAACTAAATAAAATACTGCTGGCAAAATTCTGAAACCTATGAAGTTAGTCTTTATAATTGCTGATGTCTTTTGTGTTATTTACTTATACAAATATCCAGTGCCTTCAAAATTCTCTCCTCTGTGCTATCCAAGCACTCCTGAAATAACAATGTAAAATTAACTTACTATGCCCACATATAAGGCCATCTCTGATTCAGAAACAGATGAACTTTTATTCTATATTTTGACACTGAGATTAGATTATTCATGTGTAAAATGACATAGCTTATTATGTGCAGAAGGCCAAAGCATCTTTTCAAACACGAAACATACCCAACAAAAAGAACAGGAAAGCAGAGACACTGTGCTATGCCAAATACAAACTAAAAATGAAGAACAATAAATAATTCAAGACATCATCTAGGGTAATCCAAAATCATTAAGAAATTCTCTAAACATATCAAAATCAAAAACAGGAAGATAGTTTAGTATAACCTCTTAAACACAACAGCTCAAAAGTTAGTTTAACTTCTTAAATTGACAGCTAAAAAGAATTACTTGAAACTAAAAGCACATAAAGAAACCAAATTAATTTAAATCAATCTTGTTGATAAAAAAATAGAAAAATTTTCACTCCCTAAACTGCATTAAAAAAATAACTAAGTATTCATATAAGTAACAACACATACTATTTGTTGTGCAAGATATACTTCACAAAGCCAGGGCCCTATGACATTCCTGAAAGTTTGAAGACACTATAAGGGAGAGAATTCTCTTACAACTCCAAGAGTCACTGAAGATTATTTTTGTGAGACAACAATCTAACGCATCATCTTCCCTGAAATGAGATCCCCCTCCTAAAACTTAGAGCATAACTATTCTTATAATTATCAAACTAAAAACTTTTGAGAGAAGATATTAAAACATAACCTTGGCCATTACCTACTTTGAAGAAGCACAAGCAAGATGACAAGACAGGAGAAAGAGGCATAATTTGAGGTAGAGAACAGAAATCTAACTCCCAAGAGAACTAAGGTAACATTAATTTATGGCCCAGTTATTGAAATGTACCTTATTTATTGTCAGATTGCAGTGTGGTATAAAATTGCACATACTAGTTAAAAAAGAATACCTCCTGGAGGTTCCTCAAAAACTAAGAATTGATCCACCGTATGATCTAGCAATCCCTCTACTGGGTATTTATCCCAAAGACTTGAAAACCCATATCCAAAAAGATATTTGCACACTGATGTTCATAGCAGCATTATTCACAGTGGCCAGGACATGGAAGCAACCAAAGTATCCTACGACAGATGACTGGCTAAAGAAGCTGTGGTACATACATACAATGAAATATTACTCAGCCATAAGAAGAGATGAAATACTGCCATTTGCGTCAACATGGATGGACCTCGAGATAATCATGCTAAATGAAACAAGCCAGACAGAAAAAGTTGAAAATCACATGATATCACTTATATGTGGGATATAAACCTAAAAGCAACAAATGAACAGGACAAACAAACAGAGATGCATGGACATGGACTATAGACTAGTGATTACCAGAGGACAAAGGGTCGGGTAGGAGGAAGTAGGTAGACGGGTAAAGGGGATCAAATATATGGTAGCTGAAGGAAACTGGATTTTGGGTAGTAAACACAAAATAAAATATTCAGATGTCAAATTATAATGTACACCTGAAAATTATATAATTGTATTAACCAATGTTACCCCAATAAATTAAAAAAAAAAAAGAATACCTCCCAAACAACTAAGCAAAGCAGTTATAACAAAATTCCAGAAAATCAAGCTTTAGCTCTCACTGATGGAATTTAGAACCTCTTATCTAATAGAAGCTGTAGGCAGGCTTTCCAAAAGTTCACTATTCCTTATGTGCACATAAGAAATTATGTATACATAATTGCAGAGTCAAAGGCAATTCTAAAATAACACTAGTAAGAGGTGGTCAGAGAAAAAGACTGTCAAAATTATTGCTTACCCTGTTCTAGGCACTCTTCTAGGTACATGTAACTGAAGTTATATGTGTATCATTCTAGTCATTTTATTTTGCTTTTACATACATATCCATATACACATGAAAAACATGTAGAATATCCATAAATAGTGCCATTAATAAATTACATTCTATGTATAATTCAGCCACTTACTTTTTTTATTTAATATTGTTTTTGAGATCTAAGTATGTCAGTAAGATTATCAATTCTTGTTCATTACTGCTAATAGCTATATAATATGAAAATGCTCCATTTTATTTAGACATTCCGATATTGATACACATCTGCTTCCAATTATTTATTATTAGAAACTATATATATATATATCCCTCCAGTCTATTTCACCTATATGTGCAATGAATATTCTACAACAGGAGCAAATTATATAGCCCATAGGCCAAATCTGGCCTATAACCTCTTTCTGTTATGTTCTGTGAGCTAAGAATGACTTTCATATTTTTAATGGCTGAAAAAATAAATAAAAATGAGAATAATATTGCATGACAAATGAAAGTTACATAAAATTCAAATCTTAGTGTCTGTAAATAAACTTTATTTGAACACAGCCATTCATTTGTTAATGTACTGTTTATGACAGCTTTTGTATTACAACAGAATCTTTGCAGCCCAGACCAGTGACCTACAAAGGCTAAAATATTTACTACATGGCCTTTCACAGAAAAAGTCTGTTAACCCCTGTGCTAGAATAATTATTTAGATGCGGATTTGCTGGGCCATAACTTATGCACATTTTAAACAACCAAACGACTATCCAAAAGGGCTGTAATTTACATTACCACCAGAAATGTGTAAGTTCCCATTTATGCCCATTATCACCACTTAATTTTCTATAAAAACAGGATCTCATTGTTTTAATTTTTGTTTCCCTTTTAAAATATATTTAAATGGTCACTGGACAAGAGTCCTTCCTCTTTTACAAAGGAAATATGACTATATTTCCTTTGGTCATATTTCTATTGTATTTTTTTTTTTTACCCATGTGCAGAGTAACATATAATCTGGACAAAAAATATTTTACATACATATTGCAAATAATTTCACCTCGACTTTCTCAAAACTGCAGTTTTTTGTTTTGTTTTGTTTTTGCTATGCATGATACTTTAATTTTGTTGCAGTAAATTTATCAATCTTTTATTTGCTATGCTTTGGGTAGCATGACATCTTTTCCTACTCCTATTTTCTACTCTTATTGTTTAATAATTATTAAATGGTAGATTCTATTAGATTTTCCATTATATGGACTATTAAAAAACAGAGAAAATTTGCCTCTTCCTGATTCTTATACCTCCTTTCCCTTGTCTTCTTGCATTAGTTGGGATTAGTCATACAATGAAGAATAGATGGAACTATAGCATACATCCTTATCTTGTCTGACTTTCACTGAGACATTTCTAAAGATTCATCCATCGGTGTTATGTTTGCAACTGGCTTTAGATGCATTGCTTTTATTAAGTCAACGAAGCTCGCTTTCATTTCTACTTTGCTAAGCCATGTTGCTTATTTCATCATTAATGATTGATGAATTTTAATCAAATGCTTTCTCCGCATCTACTGAAACAATTACAAATACTTCTTATTTAATGTAATAATATGATGAAATACATTAATATATTTTCTAATCTCAAATCATTCCTGCAATTTTAAGATAACTTCTATTTGGTCTTGAAGTAGTTTTACTTATACATTAGTGAATTG